>JZKD02S0210644.1:50722-65390 GCA_000966675.3 Picea glauca
GTTGCAAAGGAACCACAATACATACGAAATCCGCTTGAATGAATGACAAAACAAGAATCTATCTAAATGAATGAAACTGATAAGCCAATATAAAAATGAAATCGGTCTAAATAAAGAAGAAAAACGACCAAAATGGGTGAAAACCTGCCTAAATAATAAAAATATATAAAAACAAACACGAAATCTTCCTAAATTATAGAAAAGACATCAGATAAATACGAAGTCTGGCTGCATATATAAGAAATTCACCTAAATACATTAGAAAACTAGGAAAACAACGGGTGAAGGGGAAAAATCGAGATCGGCTATAAATTTTGCTGATAGAAAGTATCTGCGAGTTTTCAAACCTTGGCAGCAGTTCCTGATCCTTTTCCAGTTGGTGGTATTCTCAACGTGCTTTTGAAGCCAGTTGGTATCCCCGGTTCGAAACCACCTCCCCCACGCCCTTGTCTGTCACCACGAATGCCAAAACCATGAAGCAGAAAATAAGAGCTATAAGCAAAAACATGGCCAACAGATACACCCACAACAACTATGATATCCTGCAGTAGGCCCCTGTTAGGTCAATGATGGAGACCACCATGAAGAAAATCCTGATGGCTAACATCGACTTTTCAAGAAACTTCAACCCCGATGGCTATAACCGTATTTTCAAGTAACCTTAATGCATAGCAAAAAAATAAATGATGACTTCAACCCCTCTCTATATATATTCATTAAGATTTAATCCTGTCCATAGAAAACTTATTAAGCACTAAACCCCTATTAAATCTGCCCACTATCAATAAACACTTTGTCTTCCGTTTTGCTTTCATTTCTCAATAAAGAAATTAAAGGGATTTGACTTGTAAAGTCTATGAAGGTATACATACTCTACCCCCCTCTAGATTTGAACCTATGACCTCTTAAGAGAAAATACATGTTCTTAACCATTAGGCCCACTGAAGCTATATATTATTTCTCTATAATACAAGACCCCAATAAAGACACATACCAAGGATATGCATATTGTTTCACATTTGACAATGCAAGTGGTAGTTTTAGTGAGTTTTATGTCATTTTTGATACTTCATCTTCTTCAGAATCTAGTTCCCCTGGAGTTTAAACGGATCGAGATAGAAAACATTACGGCTTTAATGGCTTCGAGTCATGAAACATTGGAACTTAAATAGGCTTTCAATTAATAACAAGCAGATTGCCAAACCTTTAAAAAACACTATATATAAAAGAGTCATACAATTATTTCCACTTGGATTGTTTACAGAGAATACAACTAGATTCAATGAAGAGAGATAACAATAATGGTAAGCTAATTCAATAAGATATTAAGTAATAATAGGTTAAATTGAATGAAAGGAAACAAATGCAAGAGCTTAGAGAAACCAAAAATAGAGAAAATGAGGCTTTTGCGTAATAAGAACCTTGAGTAGAAGGAATATTAAGGAAGGGAGAAAATTAGAGTTCAAGAAGATGAGGAAAAGAAACTCAGAAAAGGCAACTTATTATTGAAAGTGGTTGTGATCTAATCTCAAAACTCCTAGCTAAGAAGAATATCAAAAATGTTTTTAAACCTTACAAAACCCTTAAACAACTCTTTAGAATTGTCAAAGACAAATATGACTCAATGATGGGCCCAAGAGTTTACCATATCCCTTGTTCCTGTGGAAAATCAGTCAAACTAGTAGATCATTCAAAACCTATTTCAAAGAACATATGGATGATACCGATCTCTAAATCAACCATCTTCTAGCACTCTTCAAAATCTAAGCACCACATTTGCTTTGACCAAACTAAAATTATAGCTTGAGTGTCTCACTATTCCACTTGACTTATTAAAGAGGTTCTAGAAATAGAAAAACATCATAATAATTTTAATCCAGAAGATGGCTACAAATTGAGCCAATCTTGGAAACCCATCATCATTCACCACTTTCAACAATAAGCTACCTTTTTGAATTTCTTTTCATGATCTTCTTAAAATATGGTTTCCTCCCTTTCTCAGTGTTCCTCCGGCTTAGGTTCTCATTAATTCTCTATTTTTGATTGCTCTAAGCTCTTACATTTGTTTCCTTTCATTCAATTTAACCTGTTATTACTTAATATATTATTAAATTAGCTTACTATTTTTTCATCTCTCCATTCAATCTACACCTCACCTTGTCTTTCAGTATCATAATAACTTAATTATTTCCATCTTATTACCTTTTTTACACATTTTCATCCTTTCATTATTATCTTTTCTTTTCATTGATAATATACACAACAATTTTATCCCAAATAAATCTAACCAAATTCATCATTCTCTTTTTTTAATAATTTTAATATCACTTTTAATTTCACCTCTAATTAATATTTTTATTTCTTATCTCCTAATCTAATCCCTTGGTCAATCTCACCTTTACATATAACATACTAATGGATTTTCTTTCCAACTTTTTATTATTTCACTATTTAATAATCTTCACCCTCACCATCTTATCCATTATTACATTAATCCTATTATTGTCACCATTATAATATATCTCTTTTATAATTTGATCTAGTTACTATTACCTTTAATATACATTACAATTTCTTCCCTAATTTGTTTAATTTCTTCACCCTCTCTATTCTTTTAATATTATATTATTATTAATTTTAATATTTTTATTAATTCATTTTCTCCCTTCTTTTAATATTATATTATTATTAATTTATTTTTGTTATTATTATTAATTTACCTTATTAATAACCAATTTCTTCAGTTAGGTTTATTTTCATCTTTAAGTTAATTTTTATCTTAATATTGTGTACTTTATTATCAAATTCTCTACCTAATCACAACAACCATTTTGGCTCTATTTTGTTACTCAACCACTCCTTCTTTCCTTCGTTTAACTATTGTCCCTAATGATGGGTGGAGTGTCCACTTGAAACATTGGACGCTTCTAAAATCAATACACAGTGCTTATCCAAAAATTTCTTCTACAATATGTCTAACTGTGAAAAAATACATTCTCAAAAAGATAAGGATGTTATTAATTATAAGATTGCCTTAAAAATAATATGGTATAAAACATTGATAAGGATGTTTTTAATTATGATATTGCATTGCTTTTAATTATAATATAGTATGTGTAACACACCCATGACGACGAATAAGGTTTTTTCACTTTTCTCAAGGGATAGAATCTCAAATTCTGAAGCCAAAAAAGACTCGAAGACTGGATGGTCTTGTTCTATAGTTAAACATAGAACCTTTCGGTTTCTTAGTGTAGGTTTAAGGGCATACGCGACCTTCCCCTCCGCCATACTGTGAAAACTCGGAGTGTCAGGCATTAGCTCCTTTTGTTAGTAAAATGTTGAGATCTTGCCACGTGTCCTCCTTAATGGATGACCACGATCAAATCAGAACTTGTCTTGTGCATATTTCCCTAGATCCAATGACTGTTGGTTCACCTGCTTCAGATCTGATGGCTTAGATCCATTTTCCTCCACAACTGGGTCCTTAGGGAATTTTGAATTTCCACGTACCCCTTACGTCAATCCGTTCGCATTGGATCGACGGTCCAAGACCTTCCTCGATATAACGGTCCAGATCACATCGCAACATCTGGTTTTAGAAGTTTAGTCGCATCAACCTGTGAATCTTCCATTGTGCGAACTTGGGAAAATTGAAGTAGACGAGGCATTAATGCCTACCCTCCTTCTTCAAATCTAGCGGTCCTGACAGACCTTGAATCCTCCCAAATAGATCTCATGCACTCACCTACCAAATGAAAGGGCATTCACTTTCTGTACCTAAATATCGCTATCCTTCCTGAGCTTTTTCAGTTATGGAGGATTAAGATCATTACGCTCCTTCCTTTAGTCTAGAATTTAGGTGGTTCTTAGTTTCTTCTTGCCTCGTAGAGAGCCTATGCATATCTTCACTACCTCTCCTAGGCTTAATAGACTCCATCCTCGCAGTGATTGTGGATTCGATCTCCATAATCAAGGAAGTACTCACTCAACTCTAGGACATAGATGCAATTCCCTGGGAAGGTGATTTTGAGGAATTTAAGTAGAACATAAGGAAAATCAAGCAGATGTAGAAGTTATCAAGGATAAAAGCATACTCTTAATTTAATCATTCAATGCAGAAACCATTTACATGCATACAAAAACAAGCATGCATCCATCATTTCCAATTTAGAGTTCAAGGCATAAAAACACTTATCAGAACCATAAAGCGTGAACCATGGATTTATCACTGGCCACCCCCAAGCTTAGGCCACTATGCTTTGAGTTTCAATCTCTTACTTCCATCTCAACGGAAGTTAGGGACAAAGGCTACTCTCCTTCTCCCCATACAAGAATAGGTAAGGATGAAGGTTACTCTCCTTCTCCTCTCTTTGTCTCCCTATTCCCTGTGATCAAAACTTGCTTGTTCACTTTTGATCCTTCCTCGGACCCGAGAGCTCTGCTCTTGTCTCTACATTTTGTCATTGGTCGCTCCCTCTGTCCACCACGCTTCCCTTCTTGCCTCCCTCGACAATTTTGTGTGTAGCTCAAATCCCCATGTCCATGGTGAGGTCAAAAAGCCATACCGATGGGCAATCTGCCCCATCCCTCATTAAGTCTTGAGGAGGCCCTTCCCACATACCAACCTGATGAGAATTCATTCTTGGTCAGAGGGTTGTTATGATCTGAGAAAAAATAAATCCAACATGGTACTGGTTTGGTGGAGGTTAACACAACCATTTTGGGTTCCCTCCACCACCTTTTCATTAGAAATCGTAGTCTTTCTTTCTTAGCATATCCCCCCTCTCGACAGTTATGAAACATGTAACATTTCGTATTACAATAATCAAAATTTACCTTCATCGACCTTTTACACAAGGTCCATCATATCAAACATTAACACTTTTAAGTTTGCCATAGTTCCTTGGTCCATATAGTTATATTTATAGACTGGGCAAAACAGGGTGTTACAATTCCCTCCCCCTTAAAGGAATTATCGTCCTCGATGTTCTATCTATCAACATGATGTGTATGTACAGAAGTAAACAAAATCAGAAATGCCTGCCTCATGGCATCTTCCATTTCCCATGTAGCCTCATCTGGGCCAAAGTGTTTCCATTCCACCTTGACCTGTGCAATGGTTCGGTTCTTGAGTGAGGGTTCCTTCCTGTCTAGTATGCATTGGGGTTCTGGTAGGAATTCTCCCTCCGGTTCCACATGGATCACAGACCATTCAATTATATGGTTAGAATCATGTACATATTTCTTTAATAATGAAACATGGAAAAGATTATGTGCCTTTACAGTGGGAGGAAGTTCTATTCTATAGGCTACAGGTCCCACTCTATCTAGAAATTCAAAGATTCCACAATACCAAGGTGCCAACTTGGCACAGGATCCCATTCTCAGGGAACTCTTCTGGGGTCTAACTCTAAAATAGACACGGTCTCCAACTTTGAACTCTCGGGGAGTTCTTTTTCTGTCGGCATAACTTTTCTATTGGTCCTGAGCAATTTTGAGATTTTTCCCTATCTGTACTACTTGTTGTTCCATTTATTTCAACATGTCAGGTCCGATTATAATTCTTTCCACTGGATCACTCTAGTTGATTGGGATCTTGCACTGTCTACCATAGAGGGATTCAAAGGGGCTCATCTTCAAGGATTCCTGATAAATGTTGTTGTAGGCAAACTATATACCAATGGTAGGTAGTCTTCCCACCTCTTAGAATGATGCATTACGTGCATCCTTAGCATTTCCTCTACTATTTGGTTTACTCTTTCTGTCTGTCCATCAGTTTGAGGGTGATAGGTTGTGTTGAACAACAATTAGTCTTGAAACCGGCCATTAAGGATTTCTAGAATTTTGAAGTGAATTTGGTATCTTTGTCAGATACAATTTCCTTGGGCATCCCATGTAGTCTAAATATATCCTTCATGAAGATGTTGGCAATATTTACTACCTTGCAAGTTGACTTGACAGGGATGAAATGGGAAAAATTACTCAGTTTGTCCACCATGACCATGATGGCATCATTTTTCTTGGTTGACTTTGGTAATCCGGTGATGAAATCCATGGAGATGGTTTCCCATTTCCATTCTAGGATCGATAGGGGCTATAATAATCCGACTAAATGTCGGTGCTCTGCCTTAACTTGTTGGCATTCTAGGCACTTAGCTAGATAGTTAGCTATGTCTTTCTTTAACCCAGGCCAATAGAATTGTTTACTAGTGGCTATGATCATCTTATAATATCCCGGGTGACCAAGATATGGTCTCTTATGCAGTCCATCTATTATGAACCTCTTCAAGTCATCATAGTTCGGAATATACAATTTGTTTATGTAAATCAACAACCCTTCCTCGAGCATTTGGTAGCCTTCATACTTTATCCATGTAGGCTCTCGCCTTAGGTATGAGATCATGGTCTTAAAGAATGCATCTGTCTCTTATGCATTTCTGATTATCTCCTTGACATCCATTTTACAGGTGCTTACTGTTGCTAGATGAATCATTTTTATACTTCTACTAAGGGCATCGGCCATCCTCTTTTCCTTTCCTTTTATATGTTTGATTTTGAAATCAAATTCACTTAGGAGAGCCATCCACCTCGCTTGCCTGGAATTGATTTTTGGTTGATCAAACAGGTGTCTCAATCCACAATGATCTGTCATAAGCAAAAATCTTCTATCCAGGAGGTAGTGTCTCCACATTTTTAAAGCATGTACTATGGCAGCCAACTCTAGGTCATGGGTCACATAATTGATCTCTTGCTTATTTAATTTTCTGGACGTATAGCAAATTACATGTCCTTCTTGCATAAGGACTCCTTCGAGTCCTTCCTTGCAAGCATCTATACACACAAGGAAATCATCATCCGGGTCTGCAATCTTTAGCACAGGGGCATGGGTCAGGAGGTATTTCAGTTCTTGAAATATTTCTTCACATTTTGATGTCCAAAAGAATTTAGTCTCCTTTTTCTGAAGGGCAGTGATTGGACAAACAATCTTGGAAAACCCTTTTATGAACATTCTATAGTATCCTTCTAAGCCCATGGAGGACCTAATATCAGATACATATTTTCGGGTAGGCCATTCCATAATGGATCTGAATTTGTCGAGGTATACTGCCACCCCTTCCTTAAATATAACATGGCCTGAGTAGTGGACTTGCTTCTAAAAGAAGTTGCAATTTCTAAACTTAGCATAGAGATGATTCTCCCAAAGTACTTGAAGTAAGAGTCTAAGATGCTCTTTGTGATCCTCCCTATTCTTGGAGTAGATTAGGATATCATCAATGAAAACCAATACAAATTTGTCTAGAAATTTGTTGAGTAAATTATTCATCAAGCACATAAAAGTGGTCGGGGCATTGGTTAACCCAAATGGAAACACCACAAATTCATAGTGACCATACCTCGTTTTGAAGGTTGTTTTGTGGATGTCTTCATCCTTAATCTAGACTTGATGGTAGCCAGATCTTAGGTCAATCTTTGAGAAGATGGACGCACCTCACAATTGGTCGAATAGGTCATCGATTCTTGGTAAGGGGTACTTCTTCTTTATGGTTGCCTTATTGAGTTCTCTATAATCTATGCACAGTCAGAGTGTACCATATTTCTTTTTCACAAACAGGATGGGCACTCCCCACGGAGATACACTAGGTCGGATGTATCCTTTGTCCATCATATCCTTTAGCTTTAGTTTGAGCTCAACAAGCTCTAGCGTGCTCATTCTGTATGGTTTTCTAGATGCTGGTACCACTCCTGGTGTAAGTTATACTGAGAAGTCAATATCCCTTCTCGGAGGTAGACCTGGTACTTCTTTTAGGAATAAGTCCTTGTATTCTCTTAATATGGGGTGGTCCTCTAGGTTTGGTTGGTCATCTTCAACGGATTCCAACACTTCTATTGCATATAAGGAACACCCTTTTCTACAATACCTCTTTATTTGAAGGGCCAATATTTGTCTCACTGAGACAAGCTTCTGAATCCCTTGGAGGGTCATCTTTCTCCCTCCTTCATTTACACATTATAAAGTTTTATGATAACAATCCATTTTAGTTTTATGAGTAGCCAACCAATCCATACCAATCAAGAAGTCATAAGATCCCAAGGGAAGTATGTTAAGGGTCACTTGGGTGGGAAATTCACCCATGATTAATTGGCAGGATGGTATAGCCTGTGCCACCTTTCTTTTGGTCCCAGTGGCTAGTTGTACCAACCATTGTTTAACATGTCTAATTGGTTGCAGTTTACACTTATCGACAGCCTGAGGGGCTACATAACTCAAATTAGAACCCAGGTCAATTAAAATAGAAATTGGATGGTTGGAGATCATACCTTCTAGCTCCACTACTGAAGCTTGATGGTCGTCTTGATTATTGTCCAGGGATGCATATATTCATGGCATGCTCCTAGACACATCATTGACGATGGTAGCTTCTTGGATATTGTAGACCCCCTTACTGTTTTTTTGTCTGTGTGGGAAATCCCTCAATCTATGATTTTCTCGACAACCCTATCATTTTAAGGGTTCTTTCTTTAGGTTATCGGTCTTTATGGGGGATGTATGAAAAGGTTTATTTACACTTTGAGAGGGGAAATTTTGTTGATATACACTTCTAGCAAGAAGGCTCCCCCTAAAATATTTTCCATAGTTCTTAAGTCTTGAGGAATTAAACCTTTTCTTATGGAAGCCCGAACTACTCTTCTTCTTCCAATCCTCGTGGGGTCTTGTCTTGCTCCTGAAATGTTCATAACAATACCTCACCTTCTGGATAGCTTCTTCTAAGGTCCTTGGTTCGTCTAACTCAATCCTATCCCGGTAGGTCTGAGGTAACCCACTAATGAACCACTACATTTTTTATTTTTCATCTTTTATGTAGGGTACATACCTCAGTAGTTCAAGGAATTTATTGATGAATTCATTTATGGTGAGCTGTCCCAACTGGAGTTCATAGAATTTCTTAGTTTTACCATCCATGTTTTTTTCTGACAGATACTGCTTCCTGAAGTATTTCTCAAATTGTTTCCATGACAAATCCTTCTCATGGACTCCTTTCACATTCCTAAGGTCTTCCCATCATATATAAGACTTTCCATTTAGGCTGAAGATGGCTATTCGAGCCTTTAGGTTCTTAGAGTAGTCGTGGACTCTGAAATACTTATTTAAAACAAGAAGCCAAGCTTCGACCTATTATCCTTTATTTATCTTTCCGTCGAAAGAGGGTGGTTTGGCTTTCTTGAAATCTTCAGGACCACAAGTTTTGAAATGCTTCTGTTTCCTTCCTTTCTTCTGAGAATGTGATTTGGCCCTGCTACTAGAAGACCCTTCAGAGTTGTCAACTTCCTTTCTAGAGGAATCTCTCGATGAGTGTCCCCTGCCTCTTGGTTGGACCTTCTTTGCAGTACTTCTCCTAGTGGGGTCACTTATGAAGTCATGTTTTAGGGTCTCAGGTGGAATTTGATGTCTCTTCTTGTGTTGTTGGTCCACATGACTGGTTGTGGGTTCGTGCTGTAGTTTCCTCTGTAGCAAGACTGCGTTAATTTATGTTTGTTTCTCTTTCTCCTTTATCAATCTCTCGTTGTCAGCCTTGAAACTCTATAGTTCGACCTTGAGGCTCCTTACAGTTTCAACTAGATCTGGAGGGGTTTCCACTACCCTCCTTTCATCAGATTCCTCATCTCTATTATGGGATCCAAACCCCACTTCATGATTCGTCATCATCCTTTAGTATTGGAGACTTCCCATGATTCACTGATTGTTCGAGTGTTTCCAAAAACACTTATAGTTAGCTAATAGTCTATTAGTTCATGAACAATACATGGTTTAATTTCTTAATGAACACACACAATAGAAGGTTTCATTCCTTTCTTTAATAACATTTTTAAATCAATTTTTTTAAGAAATAGGTAAGGTAGGGTGTCACTCATTTGAAAGTACTCCAAATAGAGTTATTTAAGAGACTCATCCATGAGGCCAAGCAAGCCTAGTGTTGTAACCATGCTCTGATACCATTTTGTAACACACCCATGATGGCGAATAAGGTTTTTCACTTTTATCAAGCGACAAAATCTCAAATTCTAAAGCCAAACAATTCTCGAAGACTGGATGGTCTCATTCTATAGTTAAAAGCAGAAATTTTCGGTTTCTTAGTGCAGGTTTAAGGGCATACGCGACCTTCCCCTCCTCCCTACTGTGAAAAATCAGAGTGTCGGGCATTATCTCCTTTTGTGACTCAGTCTGCGTGATTAAGTTACAAGCACAAGTTTCTCTCACGCAACCATGGGTTGTGACCACCCACCTACCCAAAAGACGTTTCGGGACTTCGCACGTCGAGTATTCTATATATGAATTACCTTAACTTTCCCAATATCCAAAATCTGACAAGGGCCTAATTCATGCTAGCTATTCCCTTATCCTCCTCCATGTGACCACTACCCACGACCATAGGCTTAATCCTAAATGATGCATCGCGTTTCGTGACTTTGAAACTTTCTATGCAAGGCCCCCCAACTTCTCCAACTCCCAGTCTCCGAAAGGGGCTTAATAACTGTTATATCCCTCCTTGACCTCCATCCATGTGACCATTTACTACGACCCAGAGCCTAAATCCAATGCGCATTGGAAATTTGCATATTGCGAGTTCTCATGACTTCCCTCTTTGACTTTTCTACCCTGCGATTTAGCGAAATGCTAAGATCTCACCGCATGTCCTCCTAAATGGATGACCACAATCAAATTGTGATTTTGCATATCGCGAGTTTGAGAAATCATTCTCTTTGACCTTCTTTCCTTGCAATTCAGTGAAATGCTAAGATCTCGCCACATGTCCTCCTTAATGGATGATCATGATCAAATCAAAACTTGTCTCCTGCACCTTTCCCTAGATCCAATGACTGTTGGTTCATGTGCTTTAGATTTGACAGCTCAGATCTGTTTTCCTCCACAACTAGGTCCTTCGGAAATTTTGAATTTCCACATACCCCTTGCTTTAATATGTTCACGTCGGATCGATAGTCCAGGACCTTCCTTGATCTAACGGTTTAGATCACATCACAACATCTGGTTTCAGAAGTTTAGTCATGCCAACCTGCAACTCTTCCATTGTGTGAACTCATGAAAACTGAAGTAGATGAGGCATTAATTCCTGCTCTCCTTCTTCAAATCCAGTGGTCGTGAAAGAACTTGAATCCTCCTGAATAGATCTCATCCACTCACCTACCAAATGAAAGGGTATTCCCTTTCGGTACCTAAATATCGCTATCCTTCTTGAGCTTTGTTAGTTCTGGAGGATTAAGAGCATTGTGCTCCTTCCTTTAGTCTATAATTTAGGTGGTTCTTAGTTTATTCTTGCCTCCCAGAAAGCCTGTGCATATCTTCACTACCTCTCCTGGGCTTAATAGAATTTGTCCTCATAGTATTTGCGGGATTCGACCTCCACAATCAACGAAGTACTCACTCAACTCTAGGACAGAGATGTAATTCTCTAGGAAGGTGATTTTGAGGAATTTAACTAGAACATAAGGGAAATCAAGCACATGTAGAGTTTATCAAGGACAAAAGCATACTCTTAATTTAATCATTCAATGCAGAAACCATTTACAGGCATACAAAAACAAGCATGCATCCATCATTTCCAATTTAGAGTTCAAGGCATAAACACACTTATCAGAACCATAAAGCGTGAAGAGACTATTGAGAGGGGTGCTCGTTTCCACCCAACCATAGGCTCAGTCACTCCTAATGGATTTATCACTGGCCACCCCTGAGCTTAGGCCACTATGATATGAGATTCAATCTCTTACTTCTGGCTCATCAAAAGTTAGGAACAAAGGCTACTCTCCTTCTCCCCATATAGGAATAGTTAAGGAAGAAGGTTACTCTCCTTCCCCTCTCTCTGTCTCCCTATTCCCTATGATCAGAACTTGCTTGTTCACTTTCGATCCTTCCTCGGACTCGAGATCTCTGCTCCCATCTCTACACTTCTTCACTGACCGGTCCCTCTGTCCTCCACACTTACCTTCTTGCCTCCCTTGGCAAGGTTGTGTGTGGCTCAAATCCTCCTATCCGTGGTCAGTTTTGTAAGACATACCGATGGGCAATCTACTCCATCCCTCATTAACTCTTAAGGAGACCCTTCCCACCTACCAACCTAAAGGGAATTCATTTATGGTTAGAAGGTTGTTCTGATCTGAGAAAATTAACTCCAACATGGTACTAGTTCGGTGGAGGTTAATGCAACCATTCCGGGTCCTATCCACCACCTTTTCATTAACAATCATGGTCTTTCTTTCTTAGCACATCCCCCCTCTCGACAGTCATGCAACACTTAACATTTCTTATTACAATAATCAAATTTTACCTTCATCAACCTTCTACACAAGGTCCATCAAATCAAACATTCACACTTTTAAGTTTTCCATAGTTCCTCGATCCATATAGTTATTTACAGACTGGGGGAAACATGGTGTTACAGTATGCCCATCGGATGGGGTGACATCGAAAATGATAGATGGATGGCTAAACGGGCATACACTTAGCCATGTCTCTCGCCACCTCAAGCCAGTGCAACCCACACCCACCTCCACCATTACTCCATGCCTTTAATTTATCGACCTCGAAAACTTTGCATTCATTTGAACTCAAACCAATTTAATGGTATGGTGCTCCAACTCATGGGAGAATTTATGGCTATGGGCTAGCCGAAGGCCCAGTCCTATCGTCCTGCCAAGTTCAAGGGATTTAAGCCAACAATGGGGAACTCCATGGCTCATTCAAACCCTTAGCCTCCTGGGTTCTGGCCTCCTCCCGAAAATGGTTTAATTTTCTATCTCTGGATCATTTTTTCTTGGTGCTCTCGACCCTCAGAGCGTTGCTCTCCTCCTTCGGTCGACTGTGGCTGTTGGCTCTGGTTGGCTTCCATCCCCTTGCATAAAATTACTATATCTTTCCTTCTTGGGTCTTAGATGATACTCCTCATCCCACAAATTCGAGGAAAATTGAAACGAGGGGCAACCTAGTATGCTGCAAGAGGAAGAGGTGTGAGAGGATGAGGTAGGTAGGCTCTTACAAGATTTCCTCCAGACCCTTCATGTGCCTCCACCCTAGAGTGTCCCCCAACTTATCCTCATGTCATCTCCCTGAACCATTCTCCCGATTGGGACACTTCTCCAAGTCTGCCTCCTTTGTCTTCTCCCTATGCCTGTCGAGTTGAGTGGTTCGACATCCAGGGAAACTCCCTTGGATTTGCACCAAAACTTAGCCTGTCACCCCCCCTCCAACCTCCGCTTCTGCCTCCCCCTCCTCCTCCCTCCACTCCGCTTGCTCTATCTGTCTCTTTCACTTCTTCGTCCTTTCCCTCCCCTCTCTTGACTCCCCCACCTCCTCCTTTGATTTACCTCCACCACCTCCACCACCTCCTATTTGCACCCGCTACGCTGGGAAGGAACATATCACAGACTCTATGGATGCCATCAAGCGAGCGATGGAGGATGTCATGGGCACCATCACTGCAATGCAGGACAAAGAAGCAGAACAAACACAACGTGAGGAACACATGATGACTCTGCTACAGGATCTCAGGAAATCTAGTTTGAACAAAGGTGTGCCAAGTAGGGAAACCGCGCAAGACCAAAGGCACGAGTAGTGGCTCAACCCCAACTTAGGATAGCCTCTTCTCACTCAGGTTTCCATTGGGTTCATGCATCAAGATAGTTTATTTCACAAGTTCTCTACCCTATGTGACATCTTGGTTCTAGGATTTTGCAGATTTAGCTTGTATCATTTTTGTGTCTTGGTATGGATAATCTAGCAAGAAGTATTATTGCCCTGCATGGCTTTTTAGAACTAGTTTTGTACATTTCAAGTTTACTTCAATTTTTTAAGTCTTGCATGGTTACTGTGAACTTTAATGGACGCGTGGCATATTTAGTTTCCCACCAGGGCAAAGCTGTCACAATCACCTGGGACATTATGGCAGATGTAACTCTCACTACTTAGCAGGCTCTAATACAAATTCTAACTTACCAAAAAAAATTATAAGATAGTATGCTATAAAACATTTTTGGATTTACGTGATGTTATTATAACTTTTTCATAAAAACTATATAACATCATATTTCACAATCATATATAATTAATTTTTTTCTCAAAATTAAAATTTATATTTTTATAATTATTTTTAAGATAAAAATTTTAATTTTATTTTTATTAATTTAATATTTATATGAAAAGACTTTATCCAAAATTAAGAAAAAAATTCTTCCAAATTTAAATTGTAGTAAACAAATTTTGAATATGTAACACATTTACATTTGAAATTCATTATTGTTTTTTATTTTTATTTTATTTGTAACTTTATAACCTATAATCTCAAAATTAAAGGAAATATGCCCTATCCCATCCTCCTCTTGGAAACAAGCCTCTCCCCAATTGAGAGCATGGCTATGACTAGATACCTAATGTATAAGAACATGTTAAACAACATGGAAGACAAGAGGCTACCTAAAATTGCTTCAAAATCAAGTCATAACCACCATCGACTCAAGCGAGGATGGCATAAGGACACTCGATCTTGGCTAAACTATTGGGGAATCATGGAAGAAACCATTTTGCAGAATAAAGATACTATTAAAAAAAACATCAAATCAAAATTTAAGGAGAAAATGTGGTGTGATAAAGAGT
>JZKD02S0210644.1:65440-90399 GCA_000966675.3 Picea glauca
CTTTTCGAGCACATAAACAAAATTCTAAAGAATCACAAGTAATCACTTACCCTCTTAAGGTCTGATAGACCAATTCGGTCTTAGTGGACGTTAATCATCATCATCATCATCATCATCAATTTCATTCACATGCTTAAATGTTTATATTGAATAGATTTGTATCCAAAAAAAATTTAGAATATAATTATATCAAATCCAATTTAAAATAAAATAAAAATCATAAAATAAAATAGATTTATTTCAAATTCAAACTTTTCTAAAATTAAAAATATCAAATTAAAATAAATATAGAGATAAACATATATTTATAAAACTTAATTAATGATTTTTTAATTAAAATTTATAGATTAATTAATTTTAATATATCGTATAATCTTCATATTAATAATTTCCTATATTCCCTATCTTAGATACCTGTCAAAGTTAATAATCTTTGATACATTAATATTTTATTTAAAAATACTTCATGATTATAATATTTTATTGTATTTTTCTATCTTTTCAAAATGATGTTGGTGTTTTATATTTTGATTTTTTTGGCTGAAATCCAGTGATGTAAATCTGGACAAAATCGTTAGTTTTTGTTGTTTAAATTGTATTTCTGAATGCATAAATGGATTCAATGTGCTGAAAAATCCATGAAAACTTCAATTATACAAACTTAGGCAAGAGACAAAAGATAGAATTTTTAGACTACGCTTTTCAAAACAAAATAAATATCATCCCTCATTTTTCTTTTGTTTTATAACCCTTACATATTTTCAAAATAAATTTAGGTAACAACAAAAAACCAGATTTCTCTTGCATGTATCGATTGAGAATAACATGTGTCATTTGTCGACAATCATGGATTGAATGTGAAATAGATCAAAATAAATTTAGACTTGTATTTTTAAAATAAAATTACATAAAATTATATATATATATTGCATATGTCATTTGTTGGGAAGAATGGATTGAAGGTGAAACATATCACATTTATGGTGTTGAGAAAATTGGAAAAATGGGTTCATATCCATGTAAAAGTCTATATTCAATATTCTAAAAATCTATATTCAGTATTCAATATTAAATGTTTTTATATGATTATTGATTAATCCAATGGTATTGAATGACTCACAAACAATATTGCACACACATAATTATTTTTCATCTTTTAATTTGATTGTTGATATTTCATGAGCTGTTATGACTCCTTTGTTTGGATTAAAGATTGATTTTCGAATTTAATGTGGGGAAGGTCTAACTCTAGTTTTACATTGAATATATTCTTACAAGTCATAGAAAACATGGGCTTCTCTATCTGAATTTTTTTCATGAAGTTCTTGGCTTTGGATAATGACTAATAGTTGTGGTGGAACACATTTTCTTATTGATCATACCACGATAATCGATAAATAGAGAAAAATGTCTATCTACCTTTTTCGTCGAGGTCCATCCACCTCACATTAATTAGTCAGCTACTACTATGATGGTTCTTTGGCATATCTGTGGGTTAAACTCAAATGCACAACATCTACCTAGCAAATCAAAGTAACTCTCGTATCTCCCCGCTTCCTTCACACTTTATTTGCATACACACATCTATATACAAAATCTAAAAGAGAGAGCATGTTTTGAAATAAAAGGGAAGTTGAAAGCATTATTAATAGTGTGATAAGTACAAGTAAACCCATCAGGACTATGGATGCTTGCTTGTAGTGGGGCTATGCTTGTATGGTATCGAGACAACTTCATCGAGGCTATGGATGATGGCTGGAAAGGAAGCAATGCTAGGAAAAATAAAGATGAGGAACACAATTATGTAGATGTATGTTTGTTATAAAAGGTGTAAATCCATGGTTAAACCAAATCCAATTAGACGTTTATATCCATTTAAATAATTTACCTCGCTAATTGGCTCTTTGAAAATGGTGTTTTAGATGGCAAGTACTTGAAATCTTGGGTTATATCTCTTAGAAATTTGGCATCATTGTGGTACACTTGATTATTGGAAAATTGTCTACAGTTTGTTGAGATTATCCTTAACATTTAGATATGAAGTAAAGTCCCTAGAGTTCTGCTGACAAAGATAATTGATTCTTCTAATGTATCACTATTTTTTGTGGCCACAAAAATCCCCCTTTAATTTTTATTTTATAAGCAAAAGGAGCACCCCACTGTTAGAAAAACAGGACCATGGAGCAATAAAATAAAACAAATGCAGAAACAAAACACAGAAGATACACAATACAATAGAGACACATATTTACGTGGTTCATTTAGTGTGGGCTACGTCCACTAGAGAAATTGCCAGGTCCTTGCTTTATTATCATCCATCATTTGAAGGGATACAACCTACAACAAGTCCGTTGTAACTTCCTCTTCTTTCTCTCACAATATCCTATCTCATAATACAATATTCACCATCAATCATACCCGCAATAGATTTCCCTCATAAAAGAGGGTTTCTTTCTAGGGAAAAAAACCCTAACATAATCTCTATCGTTAGATCTATGACCTTATAATGAACGGTCTAGATTTACAATGAAATTACAATATACATTTACAAGGTAATTTTTCCTTCGGGGGTTTCTTCCCTGAACCCCCGCTGGGGGCCCACTTGCCCCCAAACCCCCCAACCAAGGGGATAGCCCCCTCGGACCCCACAGAGGGGGTACCCCCCCTCTGCACTCCCCCGCATGGAAGATTGTACATACTTTTGGAGTGTAAATACTTCATGGGGTATAAACACGACTGAAAGTAAAAGACCTCTAAATTAGGAAGATAATCAGGCTCCACAACCAACACCCCCCTACTAAAATTTGAGCTCTACTACATAATCCACTACTACTAGCCTACTGATTATTTTTTACCTACATCGAGGGAATTGGGGGTTTAAGAAATTTATTGATGATTTATCCTTGGAATTTTTGTCACAATTGATAATCTCATTGATTTTGTAATTTCAGCTGTTATTCATTATATTTTTTATTTCTTATGCTTCTTTGTCATTTTTGGGATGAGATTGACAGGTTGTATTTTGAGCCTTACACTAATTGGTTTTAATTGATTTGAATATTCTATTGATCTTGTTTTAATGCAAGGATTGATGCTCCATCTTATTTTTTTAATGAGTTTTATTTTAAGGACTTCTTGAATTCTTATGCTTCAGGATAAAATTCCATCTCATGGAATCATTAAGAAGGAAATGGTTGGTTTGAATGAAGAACATATCGACATATTTTCATTCTCTTGCTTGTGCATTTTAGCTTAGGAATTCATTATTTTAATTTCCTCATTTTTTAATAAGCCTTTCTCTTCAGACATTTTTCATTTGATGAGTAAAATGGCAATGGGAAGGAATCTAAATTTTATAACATACTAGTAACCATCTCCTTCCTTGCATAGAAAAGTTTATTCTTGTCATGGTTGAAAGAATAAGGTATCCAAGTCATTTTCATTACCAACTACTTATGTTGTTTCAAGTATTTGACAATATTATGCATAAGTTGAAGACCATGTGCATTTTTCCACATAAGAAAGGGAACTCGAGAATAGGGCCTCCAATTGATGAATAGAACAAGTAAACTCAAGAGTTCCTTGGGAATCTCATAGTTCTTTACCTGATTGCTCCAATATTATAATGCATGTGGGAATCCCTTGATCTTGTTCCTCTTGGCCATGATTATCTCTAATAATATTTTGATCCTTATGGAATTCAACATTCATAATTAAGCCTTATTTGTAATTAAAGCTAGTTGTATTTTCCTTTGTGTAGCATCCTGCTCTTACGCACACTGAGTGAACTTATTCTTTGAGGACACTTTCTTGCAAGTGATCCAGATTATTATACTATTGGGCATTTGATTATGATTATGAGGCCTTATGGATATGACGACATGTTATTTTTCTATATTGATATAGACAGGTGCTATTGACTTGGTTCTTCTGAGTATGTAGGATGTTGGACCTCGAGGATGCAGAGGCATTGATGGAACCCTTTGACTCCGGATCGAGTCAGGGAGTGGACTATTGGGGTTTGATTGTTGTATATATGACATTTGTGCATCTGATTAGATGTTATGATTATGGATTTTATTTATGACATGATAAGTTGATGATGCAGGCTAATGATAGCTTGTCGACTAGACTCACATGTGGAGTAGAGGGGTTACACATGAAAACTAGAGATGTTGAGGGAGAGGTGTGGACAACAGCCCTGACACATCCTACTAGCACTCCCATTGTGGCTCGAACTATAGGTTAACGATTACCTAGTTTGAGAAGACCCATGATGTCATGAGGGAAGACTGCGGCAGTCGCTCACGATGATTCTAAGGGGTGCGCAATAAGGCAGGGGCCTTATTCCTTAGAGGCCCTTAGTCTCCCACAAGTTCACATGTAATGTACCTCAAAAATCATCATAAAAAATAAAAAAAAATCATTTGTACAACTATCCTTGCATATTTTCGAATTCAAGTAATTAAGTCTCATGTTATAAAGCTTGAGTCTAAAAATTTGTTAGAGACCTTACTGTTGTTGATTGGCTTTACTATGCGACTTGAAACTTCCTACCCGACGATACAATAATGTATACTCCTCCCTTCGATGTTATTTAAAGTCTTGTAAAAATTTACCAATACATTCTTATTTGATGATGCCTATAACACCAGTACAAGCTTAACTATACAAGTGACTTGTAAACAGGTCTGTTACTTCCATACCTCTAATCAGAATAAAGATTCTCCAATGTTCTTTTATCAGTCCATTCATTATATTAATAGAGTTTTTCCCATAACCATGAGTTTCTTCTAGGTTCCTATAGATTTGTGAAGAAAACAGAGGTTAATCGGGTTTCAATGATCACAAGTACAGAAATAAACAGAGGATCCCGTTGTTTGCCGAAATCCAAAATTACAGAACGAATGTGGCTAGCATTTTGGGGTTTTGAGATTCAGGATTTCATGAGTGCAAGTGCCCAAACAACCACACATACAAACCTCCAAAATGCAAAAAAGGAAGGGTAGGTTCCGCACTTCGAGATTTCGGGGTTCAGAACTTCACGAATTCTAGTGTCCAAACATGGACATACACAAATTTATGAAAAGTGAAAAAGGAAAAGGTGAGACCCGCATTTCAGGATTTCAGGGTTCGGAACTTCACGAGTTCTAGTACCCAAACTCAACATGAAAAAACTTATGAAATGTGATCGAGCACAACCAATTCCCAAAAATTGCGAAAAGGAACGGGGAACTAACATTTCGGGATTTAAGAAATTGAGTTTTCGGGTTTTCAAATACAAAGCAACAATACACAACAACTCTCGAATTCCAAAAGGTGAAAGGATGTGGGACCACCACTTTGGGATTTCAAGCTTTGGGGTTTCGTTGTTTCAAAAGTCAACATATAACATAGCACAACTTCCAAAAAATGCGAAAGGTGATCAGTACATCGGGAATTTAGAGTTTGGGATTTGGCGAATGCAGAAGTCAATAAACAACACACATCAACTCCCGAAATCATGAAAGGTGACCAGCATTAGCACACAACAACTTCCGAAATCACGAAAGAAAAAGACTAGCACTTTGGGATCTCGGAGTTTGGGTTTTCGGGAGTACAGGAGCCAAGCATCAATAGATACAAACCTCCAAAATGCGAAAAAGAAGAAAGGAGAGACCCGTATTTCAGGTTTTCAGGGTTCAAACCTCGTGAGTTCTAGAGTCCAAATATCAACATAAATACTCTTTCAAAAAGGAGAAAAGGAAATGTGGGTCTCGCATTTCAAGATTTCAGGAATTAGAATCCCACGACTTCAAAAAAGACAAACATCAAACACAAACAAATCCCAAAATTGCGAAAAGAAAAGAACGTTGCACTAACATTTCAGGATTTCAGGTTTCAGGGTTTCAAAAGTCAACCATAGCACACAACAATCCCCGAAATTACAAAAAGTGAAAGGGCATGGAACCAACACTTCAGGATTTTTGGTTTTGGGGTTTCAAAAGTCAAACAACAATGCACAACCATGCCCAAATTCCGAAAGGTGAAAGGGTGTCAGACCAATACTTCGGGATTTCAGGATTCGGGGTTTCAGGTTTTCAAAAGTCAGACCACAACACACAAAAATTCCCAAATTTCGAAAGGTGAAAGGGTGTAGGGCCAACAATTCGGGATTTCAGGATTCAGGGTTTCGGGGTTTCAAACAACAAGGGAACTTCATACAAATGTAACTAGCAAGTCTCGAATGCCGAAATTCACAGTAATTTTTTTTATAATTCTAAGATTTTTGCCCTATATAGGTATTCTTACTTTTGTTCTATGAGATAGTATGTGTAGGAGGATTTCAACATCCATTTACTTATCAAGATTTTGAAACAAAAGTCTAACTTCTGACTTTTATACGCATACAATTTATAAAAAGGGCACAATAGGGTAACATTTTCTGTACAAGGTAACTCCTATTATGTTCACTCAGAGCCCCTTTAGACAAGGCATTAAACATCAACAGTACTAGATCTGTGAATTGATGTAAATACATGAATAAGAAATCACTCCATCATAGTTTGGAAAATATAAATGATGGCCCAAGGGATCTAAGTTTGGTTTCCGGGGTTTCTAGAATTCATTAACTCTGGAATTTGGTCATTCTAACACATATATCATATGGTTGCATATTGTTAGTTTCATAGCATCGGATAAAACATTCAAACAGGAAGTGGGAAGAAATCGTTACAGATTCGATTTAATCAGATAAAATACACCAGATGCAAAAAAAATCAAACAGACAGAGAATGTAACTTATTCCAGTTCAGATCCAAAAGATACATAACATCAAAAGACATAGCCATTCATAAAAGAGAGGGATAGATCAACATATCTAAATCCAAACCACGGAAGGACAAAGGGAACAACCACGTTCCTCCCAACCGTAGAATAGGGCAGCCACAACTACTTGCCTGATTCACCCCCTAGCCTGACCATGAATCCATGAGGGCGAACTTGGAGACTCCTCAACAATATTCCATATTTTTCAACAGTTATCCCCCTTGCCTCACACTTATTCAATAGTGCTCATAACAGTAAGGCGATTTTGTTTTCAACAGACTCCTCTTGTGTAGTGTCCCCAAGACCGAGCCCTTTGTAAATATGATATATGAAATGAATTGTAAATATGTGTTATAGGATGGTGAGCCAAGTTTGTATAATATAGTGGGATTATGTGATTGTTAGGCCAGAGATCCTAAGGGTTGGAGGCCAAGGGCCTGATTTTGTACCTGTAATCATGCAGAACATTAATAAAATTGTAAACCCTCATGTGTTCAGATCGACCACTATTAATGAGTGAAGGGGGAATGAGCATCCACAAAGTGGGAAAGGAATTAGGGGTTGGAAGGTGGGAAGAAGGGGCTAAGTGTTAATCCTAGGGGATAAGCATGGGGGCTTAATTCTTGGGAATAATATTTTATTATTATTCCAATGATCATGTGCATTTTATGTATTTTTTTATCCTAAGTTTCTGGCAAGGGGGAAAACGTGCAAGTGGATGCACACTGATGGAATGCATGTATATCCATGGGTGACAAGTGTCAACCTTGGTGCATGCGAATAAAATAGCTGTTCTGAGCTGTGAGAGGGGTTCTTCTCCCATTCCACTTGACGAAATGAGCATGTATGGAGCATTGAGTAGTATGACTGACCAGAGCTTTACAGAGAACCCTCGTGCATCCTTATGAGCCGAAAATCCTGTGTTTAGCTTTGAAAACCCATGTACACCTCTGTTATGAGAGTCGAGTAACCTGTGTTGTTTCTGAAGAGCTAGTTTAAACACATCATTCTGAGATGTGGAGTCTGTGTCGACCCCTGCGGGCATTGCTTGTCACGCAATCCCAAAAACAATTACCATGAGACCTTGCCGCCATTGCTAAGCCTATTTGGGAAGCATTGGTCTATATTTCTAGTTTGTTGTGGCGGCCATGCAAAGCTAGACTATGTGTGGCTTGCTAGCCAGTGCGAGTTGTGATTGAGCCTATGTATGATCTCTCTCCAGACGAGGGAGGTGGCTATTGTTGGAAGAGGTTTCTTCCATAGAGTGTCCAACACTAGCTTTGGGCTCTGAAACTTCCTAATCCAGCCTATTTCCGAGACCCAGAGCGGGAAGTTAGCACCGATGGGCTGTGCCTGTGAAGGTGTATACTCCCGGGCAGAACAGGCATGTGGGAAATGATAGCCTAGTAGTAGTGGGCGTAAGATGAATTTTGAACATTATGAGTTTACTGTTTTACCGTTTGGACTGACAAACACCTCAGGGGTATTTATGAGTTTGATTAATGGGGTGTTCCGCGAGTACTTGAACAAGTTCATCCAAGTATTCATTGACGATATTTCGATTTACTCTTAGATGATGTAAGAGCATGATGAGCACTTGCGCTTGGTACTATAGTGTTTGGGAGAGCAACAATTGTATGGGAAGATGTCCAAATGCTCATTTTATCAATCAAAGATTCACTAATTAGGGGATGTCATCTCCGACAAAGGTATCGCCGTGGATCTAGCAAGGGTTGAGGCTATTATGGAATGGCTTGCATCAACGAATGTCCCAAAAGTGCATAGATTCAAGGGTTTAGTAGGATACTATCGATAGTTCATCGAGGGATTTTCGAAGATAGCAAATCCGATCACAAATTTGCAGAAGAATAACAAGAAGTTTGTTTGGATCGAGAATTGCATGGAGGAATTTTGGAGGCTCAAGGAGTTGTTGAAAACAACACCAATACTAAAAGTCCTTGACATGGGTGCAGACTTCTTGGTATGCCAAGGAAGGCTTAGGCAGAGTCTTGATGCAAGACAATCGAGTGATCACTTTCATCTTGAGGAAATTGAGAAGCTATGAGGAGAACTATGCAATGCACGAATTGGAGTTGTTAGCCTTTGTTTATGCCTTGAGAGTTTGGAGGCACTACCTTTTGGATGAAATTTTGAACTAAAAATGTATCATTGTGGACTACAACACATCTTTATGCAAAGTGAACTGAACGTGCGACAACGACGTTGGTCGGAATATCTTATTGAGTACAATTTCGAGATTACTTACATAAAGGGAACAATGAATTGAGTGGCGAATGCATTGAGTCAGAGACCATGCATATTTTCGGTGTTGCCTCTTCAGATGAATATACGTGAAAATATTCTAACCTTATAGTGCAACGATGACTGGTACCAAGAGGTCAAGGATTTTATCGGACAAAACAAAATGATGGTACCAAGATTTGAAGGATTTACATTTGACGATGATGGACTATTGAGGTTTAAAAATCGGATTCATGTACCATTGAATGACAAGTTGAGAATTTTGATTCTAAATTTGGCTCACAAAGCAGTGTACATGGCTCACCTAGGAGTCACGAAGATGAGGGTGGACCTTAAACCCTTATTCTTATGGAAGGGATGAAGGAAGACATAGCCAACTACGAGGCAAGATGTCTAGAATGTCAACAAATGAAGGCCAAACATAGGCATCTAGCAGGATTACTACAACCACACCCAATTTCAGAATCGAAGTGGGAGGTCATTTCGATGGAATTCATTGTTGGATTTCCACTGATGGAAAGGAGACATGACTCGATTTTGAGGTAGTAAAAACTTTTATGAAGATTTCTCATTTTATTCCTGCGCGTACGATGTATTAGGCACCTAACTTAGTTAGATATTTCATCAACGATATTGTGAGGCTACATGGCATACCTTTGAGGATTATATCCGATAGGGAATCAGTGTTTATAGGAGGATTTGGACTAGTTTCCAAGAGGCCTTGGGAACACCATTTAAATTTAGTACCATGTATCACCCAGAGACAGATGGGAAGACCAAATGAATAAAAAAAATCCTAGAGGACATGTTGCGTATGTATGTTATGGACAAACATAAGAGTTGGGAAGAGTTATTTCCACTGGTAGAATTTGTGTATAATGACAGCTATCAAAGCACCATTAAGATGGAACCTTTCGAGTTTCTTTACAGGAGACTGTGTTGGACGCCTTGAGTTGGGATCGGCTTGAGGATAGGATCCGGGTGGGACTGGAAGTGATCCAAGAATGGAATATAAATATGAGACAAGGGATCAAGGAAGCACATGATCGATAGAAGATTCATGTCGATTGGCATCATGTTGACCATAGTTACGATGTGGCGATTGAGTAGTTTTGAGGGTGAAATCACATAAGAGTTTGATCGAGTTTGGAAAGGGTGCTAAACTATCCCTTAGGTTTGTGTGATCCTGTGAGAATGTGGAAAAAGAAAGAAAGTGTCGTGGCCTATTGATAAGCCTTGCATGATCCTTGAGGATTATGCACGATGTCTTTCACATCTCTGTTTGAGACATTATGTTAGTGATCCTACACATGTATTGACTTGATTACCTTGTAGGCATTTGAAGAGGGTGCACTCACAACTGAGTCGATCCGCATCCTATATCATTTCATTTGAAAACTATGGCGTCGAACAATAGATCAGGTCAAGGTCCAGTGGAACAACTATAGTCCGCACTCTGAGGCCTGGGATGATGCATATGATATGTGCCAACAGTTTCCATTTTGTTGGATAGATAGACTTATGACATTGTGATACACTTTATTTCGACACTTATATACTGTGAAACTTCGAGACAAAGTTTAGACCAAGAGGGTGTATGTAACATCCCTCTCTTGTGCGCACTAAGAGAACTTATTCTTTGAGGACACTTTCTTTCAAGTGATTCAGATTATTATACTATTGGGAATTTGATTATGATTATGAGGCCTTATGGATATGGCGACATGTTATTTTGTTGTATTGATATAGACATGTGCTATTGACTTGGTTCTCCTGAGTATGTAGGATGTTGGGCCTCAAGGATGCAGAGGCATCGATGGAACACTTGGACTCTGGATCGAGTCAGGGAGTGAACTACTGGTTTTTGATCGTTGTATATATGACATTTGTGCATCTGATTAGATGTTATGATTATGGATTTTATTTCTGACGTGACTCATTGATGATGCAGGTTCACGATAGCTTGTCGACCAGACTCACATGTGGAGTAGAGGGGTTATGCATGACAACCAAAGACGTTGAGGGAGAGGTGTGGATAGCAGACCTAACACATTCTAATATCACTCCCACCGTGGCTCAAACTGTAGGTTAACAATTACCTAGTTCGATAAGACCCACGATGTCATGAGGGCAGACTGCAATAGTCGCTCACAATGATTCTAAGGGGCACGCAATAAGGTAGGGGCATTATTTCTTAGAGGCCCTTAGTCTCCCACAAGATCACCTGGAGGAGTATTGACTCCAGGGGTTTTTGATGCCTACAAAGTCAGTCAAGAGGTGAGTGGCACCCTTGGAGCACATAGTGCATCTTGAAGGGCACGTCATGCAAAAAAAATAGAAAGAGGTGAGTCTCACCCTTGGAGCATGTAGTGCGTTATGAAGGGAACACCGTGCAAGGGAAACATAAGGAGGTGAGTGGAACCCTTGGAGCACGCAGTGCGTCCTGAAGGGCACATCGTGTTGTTAATTAATAAGTGAATAAATATAGATGGCCTTAGAATGAATAATGTGATAAGAAAGATTTAAAAACAATTTCCCTAATAAAATGTTGCCCAACCTTGAAAATTAAAATCTAGGTCTAAGTGATACTTGTGGTAATATATATATATATATATATATATATAACAATCATCATTAAACATGTGACGAAATGGGAGTAAGAAATTCGATTAATTTATTAAAATGAAATTATATTGAGGGATTAAAATTTTAAAAAGGGAATTGATTTTTTTTTTTAACATATGCTAATTAAAATTTATTAATTAAAAGGGAAGAGGGGTAAAAGGTAATTTCCTACACTTTCTAATTTGAATTTAGATAAAAAGGGAAATGAGGGAACATAAAGAAAAAGGGAAACATAAGGAAAAAGAAGAATGACTAACTTAGTAAGGAATCTTGGATTTAAGAACTTTCTAAATTGAACTCAACTAGGAATTTAGTAAGGGCGTAAGTCATTAAAATGTGTAAGGGAATATGGGGACACCTAGGAGCGATTCTAGGAATGCTTTTAGGTGGGTGAGGGAAATAGAAGTAATTAAATAATTAATGAAATTAATTTCCAGTGCAATGAAGGGGATGGGTGACACATGTACAAAGAGGATTTTTCTGAATTAAATGGGAATTTAGGTAAGAAATCACTTAGAAACTCTATAAAAGGGATGGAGGAGGAGGAGTATGGATATCTTCTTCATGTGTAACATTACACTGCAGAATTTTTGACTTGACTGACTTATCTTGTGGGAGTTGGGATACCCAGCTTGGTGAGGAGTGGTAGCTCGGCCTTGCGAGGCCAGTTGGGAGCTAGTTGTTCTTTGGTTTAGTGTGCGTGGCTCCTTTGCGGCTCAGGGAGAGAAGGGGGAAGAAGAGTACCCCTAGAGTTGGCTAGGAGGTACTGGTGAAGTCACAACGGTCGGCAAGCGAGAGTGTGACGGAGCATGCAGGACAACTGCTCGGAGCTGTCACCTTGGGATACGGTACACATGCTTTTATTTTGAATGGTAGATTAATATTGATCTTGTGCCTTCATTTATGTACTTTTAATTGTGTAAAGAAAGTGTTTTACTTATCATTTTTAATCGAGAACTTAATTACACCATAGCTTTACGCTCGTTGCTTGAATTGATTCCCTTGGAAATCGTTCCCTTAATGTTGTGACTGTCCTGTTGGTTTTATTTATTATTTGTGAAGAGTTTGTGCTTTAGCCTTCGTCCTCATGCCTATATCATTAGTCCATTCCTGAGAAGTTGGCCAAGATCCAAATCGATGGTCGTCACTTCGGTGTTAATAGACCTATAGATCCTAATGACCTACTTTTTTGTGCGTGGATGATGAGCGAAGGATAGTTCTACCCAACCGTCTTCCCCTTACTAGCTCTGTGTTGGTTGGTCCTGGTTGAGTGACTATCTTGCGTCTTCTAGTGGTGGAGTACCTCTGTGTATGGTTTATCATTCTCTATGTGAATAGCTTAATACTGAGTTTGATCTATGTGTTGTATTCGGGCTCTACATTTTATAACCCTCTACGTTTTTTGTTGATTATTTCTGCACTTTATCTCATGTGATTTTAATGATGAATCCTAGTGCTTAGTTGGGTATTTGACTGTGATTTACATGTGATTGACTGTGTTTTATTTGATGTAGTGACTGCTATTGTAATTTATAGGAACTGCGATTTTATATATATATATATATATATATATATATATGGTGTTTTTCCTGGTGTTATACACAATAAATACCATGTTTTAACTCAACGCTCTCCATTATTAAACTAAGCAATTATGATATTTTTAACTTGCAAATTTATTTTAATTAGACAATAATGGTACTTTTAACTCTGTGAATTTCCTTTGAAGAGACAACAAATGATATTTTTAACTTGCAATTTCTTTTAATTATACAACAATAGTACTTTTAACTCTATGATTCCTCATCAACATTATGTTTAGCTTTTGTCGGGTAGACTGATGCAAATATGTTTGATAAGTATTCCCATTGCCTATCAATGTCGAGAAACAAGCTCAATGCCCTTGGGAATACACTTTCTTACAACATATTATATGTGTGGAAGTGGATGTACTGTATAATTTTTGGGAATCTAAGCCTATTGTCAGCAGTTGAGCTATGATTTTATTTTCTTGTGTTAGGGGAGTCATTTGTAGCTCGGTTTTTCAGTTGGTAGATTGTTTCATCTCTTGTCATTGTAAAGAAGGCACCATGCCTATGTAGTGTTGTCTTGTGTATTCTCCTGGAAGTCATAGTAATTATCGTCCACTATTATCTCATCTGCAAATTGGACAAAATGCAACAATCCAGGCAATGACCATGTTGTTTTTGTATTTCGGGTGATTGAATTTTAAACAGTAGGTTATGTTAGCACTTGGTAAATTTCCTAGAGATTGAAAGAGAAGAAATCTACAAAGGTAACCTTATCCAACCGCTTTTAAAGCTGGGATCTAGCCCTTCTAGCTTCAGAGAGGGATCTCTCTATATGATTTAGCTTTGTTTTTTAATTTCAGATATTAGGCTAGGTAAAGAAGTTTTGTTGTCAAAGAGTTTTTCAAATTGGTTGAGACGGTCTACACATCCATTGGGCTATGGGGTCTGTGTTTAAATAGATATGAGATGCAACCAGAAACGCCAAAAGAAGACTTTCACAAGGCGAGATAATATACTCATTGGATCTTTAGTAATTAAAATGATGGACGGAAGAAAAGATAAGAAATATAACTTTAACTAACAAGCAGTTAAGAATTTCTTAATTGAAGATATTAGAAGATAAACATTAAAATCTTTAGAATCGGAAACATGGTATCAAAGATAAATCCTGCAACATTACGCTATTCATAAAGATTAGTTCCAGAAAACAAAATGATTACAGAGAAAGAAAAACATTCAACTTAGAAAATCGACATCACCAGTGAACATAAGAAAGAATCCTGTAAAAGTGCCTCTTCTTTATTAATGGTTGATCTCTTCAAAAATAGTACAGTTTGATAGCGATAGGGTGTGTGAATCAACAAACCCCAATACTTCAAAAGTTGAAGTATTTATAATTCAAATTACAAACGTTCCTGTCATAACTGATCAGGACGTGCTCATTCTATTTTTAGTCTAACTAATTTAACTAATCAAAACTACTTGATGACTCGATACAACTGCATGCAGAATTTCTGGGGTAGGCCGTTGGCGAGGTGCCTTCGCAACCTCTTCTGACTGGACAGGTGACTGGATTGTGACAGCTCATCTGCTAATCTAATAGATCACAAAGTTCTGCTATGACTTTAAGTAATCTCCGATACACTTCATCCATGTCTGTATACTTAGCAAATGTAGGCTTAATGAGGAATATGTATTTAATCTAGTGTTGGATACTAATATCCAATTGCAGGGCATCCATGAATGCTTTACCTGTGATGCTCCTTTGTATCCCTACAAACTTGGAACTTTCCTTAGACACTTTAGTCAATCTCTTCTTGTAATCAGGGAGTGTCATTAGTTTGTCATTAATGACCTTCAGACCAAGTAGGCCTTTCTTTTGGAGAACATCTATCTTATTGAAGAACTTTTGTACTCCTTGATCCATCACTTGAACCTTTTCCTTAAGCTGAAGCATTAGACTTATCTTGGTTAAAACCCTTTTTACTTCAAGTATAGTCTTTGTTCTGTCCTCGATCTTTAGTTCTTCTAGTTCCTCTCTGGTCTTGGAATTTAGGAACCTGATGATCTCATTTGCTTGTGCTGGCATGTCTCCCAGTTCCACTCTGATTTTCTCAACAGCCTGTTTACTCCTCCGGAGCAACTCATTTTGTTCAAACATGATTTGAATCATTGGCCAGATTTCATTTATGGACTTGGTGATGTCTTTCCATACAATCTCTTTGACCTCAGCCAAAGTCTTCCCTGCCATTGTTTGCTTTTCGAGCTGCTATAACTCCTTCCTGATATGCTCATTTACCTGCTTTTCTTTGGATAGGCTTGTCTGGAAGGAAGTCTTGAGCTCTTGGAGATTCTCCACTTCTTTCTTAAGCCTTCTGATTTCTGTCTCTTGCAGGTTCATCTTCTCCATGGACCTGGCAAGATCTGTTGTTCCTTCTGGTAGTGACACTGGTGTTGTAGATGGTATCGCTATCACTGTTGTTGTGCTCAATCCTACAATTGGGATAGCACTCAATGGAATGCCTTCCATTGGCTTCATCTGCTCTTTCTCCTTTAGTAGTCTCTCCATCTCAGCCTCCATCTCTTTGAGCTGAGCATTCTACTCCATGAGTAACTTTAGCATCTCATCCTTCTCACCTTCATTCTCTGCTATCTCCTTTGCCTGTGAGTCCTCTATGGGAAGGAGCTTCAACTGTTTTATTAAGGATGCGATGTCAGCATTTTTCCTTTTTATCATGTCTTCTATAGCCTTGACGTTCACAGAGTTGTAGCCGATCTTGAGGACCAACTCCTCCAACGTCTTGATTCTGTTGTCTTTTGTGAAAGATGATATTTTCTCCAGCTTGAGTTGTGTCTGAGCGTTGTTCAATGATACCTAAAATTTTGCTACAGAAGCTAAAGCATGTGCTAATGTGTGAAAAACCATCCCCCCTGTTTGTTTGTGCAGATCCATCTGATCTGCTGGATGCACGTCCTTCGCCTAGAATTCGAAGGTGGCCTTTTTGTAATCTGAGATCACCTTGGGATCCGGTACCTGTGCTTGGAGGTAAGCCATGTGCATCCTACCCTTTTCCGTGTCAAATGTTGAAAGAATCCTATGATGAGTTGTGGATGACTGCTTCCGAAACTGGGCATATGTACTACTAGTGAGGGTTTGGTTCTTCTTCTTGATCAATTCATACTTTTCGAAAATACCCAACTTGGGCCCAGTTTTGCTTGGCTGAGTATCCAGGGGAAAATATGTGGATTTCTTCGGTATAGATATTGTGATTGCCTTATGCTGGCTCGAAATAAAAGGTAGAATGACTGGCTTGATCCCTGTGGTAGTTACTGTGGTAGGCAGGACTTCTTGTTCTACTATCGCGCCAGGCGTTGAAACTGTCTTTTGCCTCTTGGTGTGCATCTGGAACTCCTCTTACGACACCTCCGTTACAGGTGGAGACGACTCCTGTCGAGGCCTTTTTTCCTTAGGAACCTGAGGTGTGGTAGTGGGTGGCACACTCGTCAAGGGAACCTGCTGTTCCACTTCAACTTGCTGCTCCATCTCGACTAAGGTGTCAGGCACCCATATTGTCTAATTTGCAAACTTTTCTATCTAGGGCTTAGACTCATGTACATACAAGATATTCTTATTTCTCACCCGCATTTATGAAATGATCTCGCATGGATCATAGTGCCATGTGAAACTCGTAAAGAATTTCATCTCCTTCAACATTCTGTCAGCTTCTTCCCCAGCGCTTCGACTATTGCAGATGAAAGAACCAATCTGCCCCTTGATTCTCAATTGCTGCTTCTTTTTCAGGGAAACAAAATGAATGTCATCTGAATTCATTATCTGTCTAGTATATTCTAACGTAAAGATTCTTACCGGCACATATTGAGGTAGTTTGTAAGGTGCCAATTCGCACCCAAAAACTCTGATCTAGGTGTGGTTTTGGTACAGGTACCAGTCTCCTATCTTTGCATTGTCCGAGAGATGCATAATTCTCTGGACTTCATCGTTTATTCGTGGCTCAAGCCTGCCACTCAACATTCTTACCACAGGGTGGTAAAACAGATCAATGAAATCTTTGAAGTCGTATTTAGCAGAGTTACGCTTCAGAAGAGAAGTCCATGCTGTGTCTGGCTGGGGCCTTCCATCTGCGTCCATCTTCTGCATGGAGAAACTGAATTTGTCGGCTTGAAAGTAAACGAACATGTACGCCAGTATGGGAGAATATCTGAACATTTCCTCTGTGGAAAAATTCATGAATTGTTCGTGAATATTATCGGCCAAGAAGGTGCTGTAGTCGAACTGCGTTGTGGGATTTTGATCATTTGAGAAAATGGACAGAAAACCCAGGATGGGCTCATATACCCATTGGTTAGAATAGTAACCAAGCAGGGCACAAAGGGAAGAAATGATTTGGTTTCCTTTGGTGGAGAAAATGGAAGAAGGGTACGGGGGATTGGTGGAAGGGAATTGAGTGGAAGTGGGGAGGAAAAGCTCGAATATCTGAGCTCTCTGAGGAAAGGTCATTTTCTGATATAACTCAGAGAGGATTTCTAAATTGAAAGGGGATGCAGATTCAGCATGGGGAATTTGCCTCATCTGGTCAATGTCTTCGGGAGTGATGAAGAAGAGGACATCTCCAGATAAAGAGATGATGGCCTTCTTGTCGGAGATGTAATGGGCTTGGCATTTGAGGGTGAATTCGGGGAAATGATGGATTTGGGGGAAAAGATACAGGGGTAAATTGGACTCCCAGAGTCCAATTTAGTCACTCTGATCCAAAAACACCTCCAGGAGCCATGCCTGGAGGTTTGAAAAATCGATGTTGCAAATGGTATCTGCGATCAATCTATCTTTATCGACCAATGGGATTTTGTCTAGGTCGACAGGAGGAGGAAGAAAAGGATTCTCTTCTCCTTCTGCTAGTCTTGGCTTTAGTGCCATCTCTGCAATAGTACCTGCAATAAACAATATGTTAGTGGGGTCTACTGGCTGTGGAGGAAGGCGACGGGAAGCAATGGAGGAATAATAGGTAAGTTTTCTGGAGCGATGGACGATTCTGGCGCGATGGATGAATAACTAATGAAAGGGGCATAACGATAGTTTTATTCAAAACTGGGGTCGGTTGGATGTGGGAGACAGGTCAGCAGGATAACGGGTATGTTATCCTGTAATAAATGGACAACAGGCCACTTGGGATGAGGTGGCAGATGACGGTGGCCAAAGCATACGGACGAGTGATGTGGAGGCTGGTGATTGGAGGTAAAAGTCACCAAAAGGGGTTGTTCATGAGTGAAGAGGGTTAGGTACTGACAACAGGGACTGACAACAGTTATGGGATAGGATGTAACTTAGGAATCAACGGAACAAGTGGCCTCAGTGGAGGATGATGTCCCTGAGTGATGGAGGTTGTCAGATGGCATACGGAACAGGACTTCTAGACCAATAGGACAATTCCACATGTAACAAGGGGCTCGCCGAAAGGAATAGTCATTCCGGACCCCCCACCCTTTGGTTAAAAGAAGAACACCAAGGGGGGTCCGAAATCGATTGTGATCCATTGATCTGTGCACTTGTTTCCTGGCCACAAATATGAGCGCACTCTTTAATACTCATTCTGGACCCCCCCCTCCATTAAGGGCAGAACGGACGGGGGGGGTCCGAAATCCAATGTGGACCGTATATTTAAGTGCTCCTCCCTGAGTCGTCCAGATGAGCAGCCATGTTATTACCGATTCCGGACCCCCCCCGGTTAAAAGAAGAATGGTCGGGGGGGTCCGGAATGCGCTGTGCATCGTAAATCTTGGTGCCTGGATCAGAACCATCGAGATGTGCAAGAAACATAAGCTGGGAGTGGGGAAATATGTACTTGGGGAAAAACTTAGGATATAAAGCATTTTATGGGTTTTTCCCAATTTTTCACATAAACACCACCAAGGGGGACATCAACTAAACTATTCTTAGGCAAAGGGTACATGGTGTAGCATTTTCATCAATCTGGTTACATGGGTGGTGAAACAAATGAAGCAACTAACCTACTTGCTAACCTGTCTTCCTAGGACAATTAACCCAGATTAAACTGTTGGGTTAAGAAATTTCTCTACATAAGGGCTATCTGACCAGGATTAGACAGTCTCGTCAAATTTATTCACTAATCTAACCTAAGGGCTATCTGACCAGGATTAGACAGTCTGGTCAAATTTATTCACTAATCTAACCTAAGGGCTATCTGACCAGGATTAGACAGTTTGATCAGATTTATTCACTAACCTATCAACATTAAAATTTAAAAGAACTTGGTCATGCTTGAAAGGTATGGCCAAGTTACTATTATTGCATGGGGCTTTTGTTTCAATTCTTTTATGCCCTCTTTTCTTTTTATTTTTTATTTTTTTCTTTTTCTTTTTCTTTTCTTTTTTCTTTTTTCTTTTCTTTTCTTTTTTCTTTTTTTCTCAAATCATTTGCAGAATGAAAAATCAATTGTCAATAAAAGCACTAGATACAGATAATATCCATAATATCCAAGTCATCAGTTGATTCCCATAATTTATGGGGTGATAACAGGTTAAGTAATACCAAAACAGTTTACACCATGATTTTTCTCCATGATTTACACAGTTTTTACACCTTGATCCCTTCAACGATCTACCTAATATTTTACATAGTGAATACACTGTATCTACATAGTAATATCACCATGAAATTATGGCATAATTACCCAGCAGTTACTCCACGTCCTTCTTGGATTTATTGCTATATTGACACTGCATATTGGTTCTAATTATTATCGCTCCTTTCCTACTATCCGAGGACATTGGTAACCATAATTTTAATTTCATGGTCAGTGGAATGAATGTCAGTGTTCTTATTCATGATAGACAACCCACCCTCTATTTAGGCAGTGATTTGTGCCCTCAGATTTATTATAAGTCTCAATAGTCAACGTTGTTTATTGGTGGACAATGTTTTATTTTTAAAACAACATATTGTGGTATGGCATTGTTTTATCTTTACAACAGCATAGGGTGGTATGACAACGTTTTTCTCTTTAATAGTAATGACTGACAGTTATCAATTTTCACCTCGGATTTTATACTTATAAAAAAAAAAATTGTGTATTGATGGCGTACATCGTTTTAAAAAAAGGGGGCGATTTCACTTTCATTGTTAACTATATTTTAAAGGGATGGCTTCCACCTTTAATTTAAGGATGGAAGACACCTTTATGGTTACTTAATTATAAATAATGGTATTCACCTTACCTTAATTACACCTTCATTTTTTTGTGGTTGGGAAAACCCCCCCACCTCGTCACTTATGGAATGGTTTGTTACCCCTTTTTAAAAAATGCATCACTTTAGGCAATCACTAATGGGGTTACATTGTATGATGATGGCAATCTTAGTGATTAAAATTGTTGCGCCACTAATAATGGATTTATGCAAGTGCACACAAAATTGCATTATCAAGAGTGTTAGTGATAGATGGAATGTGCACACCAAGTAATTGAATGAAGCCTCATGCCCGAGCTTAAAATAATTCTTGTTGATTCTGGTTAGATTTTATTGCACAGTCCATGATGTTGATGAGATGGTTAGAAGTTAGATTCTTTCGTGCATAAACTTAGCGCAAGTGATGAAATTCTTAGACGCCTCGCACACAGTGAAACCTTGAGGTAAGGAATGATTTTAGAGGCTTTAGATTACTTGTCTTTGATAAGTTATTAAGTTGTGGTTGAGTGTCAGACCTTAGATCTTGCATAAAAAATTATTTGATGATACTCTTGTGCACCTCAACTCTGAGCAATGAGTAATTTTTGTTGCATTGGTTTTCCTTACATAGTTGGTGTGTACAGTCATTCACTTTACACCTTCACATATGTGGTCATGTGACGGGTTAAAAACCCCTGTGGGAACCTTCATTGTACTAACGATTAAGGAAGTAATGAATTTTATTGTGCCATGAATTCTTACATGATTGTAGTAGACTATAGACTGCTTGTACAATTTGGAGAGTTATGTTTATGATGAGTATTTCCAATGATTCCTTGAGTGTCTTGTTTACTGATGTTTTATTTTCCTTGCAGCAAAGAGAAAAAAAATTAACCAATTGTATGTAACATGTTGTTGTGATGGTGGGTTGTTACACTTTTCATTATATTTTATTTTCTATTCTAAGGCATGAATGTTATTGTATTTTACTATTTTTCTATGAACCTGATCTATGGTTGGAACCTTGACCCTCATTTTATCCTTCATCCTTATCATGAACCTTGACCATTGGACTTACCTTATCGGGATATTCCCCATTGAGAGATGTTTCATTATTTTCTTATAGTTGTCCCTAAGATACAAATCTTGTAATGCTATCAAATCCACCCACTCGAATTCTCCTCATCAAATTGAAAATTTAGTTTACTCATCCTAGTTCTCAAAACCTAATGAGCCAATAAGATTTATCTTAGTAGACAAGCCCCATCGAAGTGTTTAGTTCGGGTTATCGTTTCTATGAAGGTTGTTGGATTACATTTCCCACATCCCTAACGCATGAGAAAATCATATGATCTCCCTCGGGTATTTGGGCTATCATATTTATTTTCTTTCTTCATTTCTTATTATTCCCAACCATCAAATTTCAAGGTTGATTAGGCATCATCCATCAGATTTTCCCTTTGTGTTTTCCTCTTGATCAGATTGAAATATCCATGTGTTGAGATAGCATCTGGTTCCCTTTCATCCTTCGAATCACATGTTGTGGTGTTTACATGGTGTTAATCTCTCATGTGACGTGTTTTCCATTTTCCCACTACCTGCTCATCATTTGTCTTATCCAAATTCACGTCATCTTGATCTTGGTATGATGTGTCTACTTGAGTCAACATCTGGGTATTTGAAGTTTTCATGTATGATTTGATTTGAATTTTAACCTCTAGGTGTAGAGCCCTAACCTGGGTGCGGAACCTTGATCAATGACGAAACCTTGACTCGTACAGAACCAATCTTAAGTTTTCATATTTTGTATATATGATTTGTATAGTGTTTTTGTTTTATTCTTATTTTTAATTTTTCATGGTTTTCCCAAATATAAACATGGTTTTAAAATTTTCATTTACTCCACAAATTACATGGGGAAATTACTTTTTTACACCGAGGATTGATTATACTGTGCATTTTTATAAATCCCAAAGTTGTATTTATACTATTTTGATTTATGGATATGCATTTTGGTTTATTATTTTATTTTGACTTTTGGACATGAATTCATCGGAATTTTAATCTATTCAATATCCCAAATTACTATAAATCTTAATCTTTGTGGACCAATTGCCATTGGATTCATGTTTTCGGACATGGGTTTTACCTCATACATTTAAAATTGTTTTAAAATTTTTTAATGTCCCAAATTCATTGGAACGTAATACCATTCATCCTTTTTATTTATTTATTATTTAGTTTTCCTATTTTTAATTATTTTATTTTTCCTATGGTTTCTGGGTCAAAATATCTATGCGGGATCAAGGTTCTATAACTAACCTAACTTCAAACACAAACTACTAGGGGTAAGGAAAACAATATAAACCACTCAGGTTTAATTTCCACAATACATGTGGGATAACTATTTTAGAGTACAAGATCAATGATCTAGATAAACACTGTGAGCAGATCAACAATTCTTGAGCATTGACTTCAAGCATCCTTAACTCATGACTTAGGAAGATAAATTAGGAAAGAGATGCCTCGTTGGAAATATATCTAAGAGGATAACACCTTGGTAGAGGAATTCAATCCATATCAACAACAAAGATGCCCCAAAAATTCAGGCAAAAGAGGACCAAGAATTTGATGGGGGATGAATTGTAAAGACTTCAGGAAGCCATAACTCATGATCCATAAAACCAAATCAGGTGCAAGGGGGATTGTTGTAAATATGCAATGATGAATAAGATGTTAGTAAAATCATTTTTACCAGGTTGAACACTAAAAATATTAGAAAACTCAAAAAAAAAAGTGAATGCAACTAAGAAGAATTTAGGATATTTCCAATCACTATGAATCATATAATCCCTATAGTGTGAATCTGGTGACTTTAAGAGTCCTCTTAATTTATTTCCATAATTTTCATATATTTATTAATAAATATGTAGGAGAAATTCGAATTGTATGAAAAAAAACAAAAGGAGAAAAAATTTGAAAAGTTTTAATAAAAAAAAAATGAACAGTTACATCACCCAAAGAATCTCTCTTATTTATAAAAGAGAATTTGTTGTATGAATAGAATGAATTTTTCCCATTGTAGCTTCAGATGGTACTATTATCTCTGATCGAATAAAGAGAAGAAGACAAATTTTCGAGATCATAAGTGTTTATGACTATATGGTACTATTCTACATGTTTTTTTATTTCATGAATTTCTTAAATGATTTTCTATGTGAACTATTTATGTACATGTTATTTAATATGCTTATGCATTTATGATTTCTAATGGATACAATGATGGTGTTGCAAGTTTTATCTATAACTATTTATGTTTATATATGTTTCATTATTATTTTCATATATTTTTGTTTGTAATGAACTATTCATGCAACCAATAATATCATCTTATATGGTATCTATTTGTTAGAATTGCACGTCCAGGATAGGTTAGAAATAGTTAGATTAGATAGTTTTCATTTGTTTTAATTAGATTAGATTTAGAATTAATTAAAATTATTCTGGGAATAGTTCATTGTATTTATCTTTGTCTTATTTTAATTTGTAGTGGCAACTAGGCCCATATACTAGTTAGAATTTTCCATTCCAAATGGGAGTGAGTCTAATTGGGACTCACCATCGAGAATTTTTCCTTAACCTACTTGACAAACCATTTTGACCCATCAATAGAAATGGCACTAGATAGAGGGACAAATGACAATATGAGCATGTGGAGTATTTCTTATTAATTATTTTTATTTATTAATGGATCCTTCCCAAATCCCTTTATGGAGATGTATTTCTAGTGTTGTACCTCATACCACTCCTGGAAATATAGTCAATCTCTTGTGAAAAATTAAATTTGATGGCTAGGGAGAGACATGCATTTGAATCTATCATTTAGTTTTGTTTAAATCATATTTCTCAAAATATTAATCATTAAGGTGTCATATGCAGGTTGTTCCCTCTTACTTTTGAAGGCCGAGCCAAAAGTTGGTGTGAGACTTTGCTGATTGCCTCTATTCACACATGGGAACAGTTTATGCATGAATTTTTTGCATGATTTTGAGAATTATAATTATTATGAATTATGTGAAGTAATATTAGAGATTAGAAAGAAAAAATATGAAACTTTCAAGGACTTGTTTTTAAGGTTTATGTGTCTTCTCTATAGATTTTATTTGGATGATATGCCCTTTGCCAACGATTCACTTATAATTTTGGTTTCTCTTTCTAATGAACATCAACTAGTGGATGAAGAATCCAAGTCATGCCTTAATGATACTTCACATATTGATTTGGATTCACATGAATATGCCAAGGATACTTATGATTTCGTTGAACAATATACATTTGGACTTTTCTTCACTCTAGAGGATATATATTAGAGAGGACATGTTTTTTCAGAAGAAGAATATGTATCCTCCCACCATTACATTCCCCCCTTTTTTCTTAGCGGTGAAAAATAAATCTCATGTGTGGTAAATTTGAGTTCAATTTTTTCTGCAACTAAACATAGAGAAAGGATTTTCTGTTGGTAGTGAGTGT
>JZKD02S0210644.1:92422-114116 GCA_000966675.3 Picea glauca
AGGTTCGAAATGGGACCTCAACCATAGATCTAGGCATGGCTCGCCTGACCCTTCAGATCAGAGCATGGTAAAAGTGTCATATCGGACACCCCCCACCCATTAAAGGTAGAATGACAGGGGGGGTCTGGAATTGAATCTAGACCAAAGATCTGGGCACGCATATTTTGACCGCCTAGATTTGTGTTCTGCATAATCAAGAGCGCTTATGTGCCCCCAACTTAGGATAAGTGGTTTTTTGACCCACTCTTTGCCACTTTTTCACCGAAGGGGACACTTTGTAGGAAAACACCTCGCATACAAGATTATTTTCTAACATTAGGCTCCATGGGGGATGGTTTTCTCCCTGCGAGACACCAAGAACTACTTTGCAGATTCAGTGCCTTGCTGTTGGGCTATGGAGTCATTATTAAAAATGAAAGATATATTGAAAAAAAATATTTACAAACACAGAGGAGCCATGTGTGTCTCAAAAGATACATTTCTTCATAAAATGCCCATTCACAGGGCCATTGAAAAATTCTTCACCTTCCAAATCCTACAACCTGTAGGTATTATTTGAAAGTAATCCAGCGACCTTGAAGGGCCTAATCCATAAGGCTTTGAATTTTCCATGTTTTCCCTTGTCCTGCTTGGGAGAATCCCACTTAAATACCAGATCTCCCAGTTGGAAATCCTCTTTCTTGACCCTCTTGTCAAATACCTGCTTGATCTTCTGCTAATGATTGTGAGCTTTGTTCATTACCTGCTCCCTAGTCTGCTACACTTCCACCATTTGATGGATTCTTCTGATCATATGATCTAGCTCTCCCTCATAATCTTGAAAGAATTTTGCTACAGGTAGAGCCAACTGAGTGGGAAAATCAACTTCTGTCCCATAATAAAGTTGAAAAGGGGAGGTGCCCAAGGATTTCTTGGTTGTCACTCAGTCAGCCCATAGAGTGAATTTGAGTTTTGAGTCCCAAGCCTTCTTATTATCTTCCAACAATCTTTTAATGAGCTTAATCGAGATTTTATTGGAAGACTCTACCAATCCATTTCCTTGTGGATAATAGGGAGTGGAATGAACCAGTGAAATCTCAAACTGCTCACAGAACCTCACCAGAGGCTCAGACCTGAAAGTTGCAGCATTATCAGTGATAATTCTTCTAGGGAATCCAAACCTCGATATGATATCCTCCAGGAAGCTGATGATAACCTTGTGTGAAGCACTCCTAGTGGGGATAACTTCTATCCACTTGGTAAAATATTCATTTGTAGTCAGGATCCATCTATGTTGGTTTCTTGAGGAAGGATGAATCTCTCCAATGAATTCCAACCCCCATTGGTGAAAGGGTGCTACAACTACTACAGGTTTTAGTGGGAGAGATTTGAGTTGTTGCTTTCCTGAGAACCTTTGGCATTTGATGCAGGCTCTCACCTCTCTACAAACATCAATGAATAAGGTGGTCCAGTAGTACCCATCCTTGAGAATATTGTGGGTTGTGGTCTTCCAAAAGTGGTGTCTCCCATAGAGGCTGCTATGGAAGTCAAATGTCACTTTCTGGGCCTCATGTGGGTTCAAACACCTCAGAAACACCCCTAGAGGGTATCTCCAGTACAAGACTTGGTCAATAAGACAATATTTGATTGCTTTGAGATTTAAATCTTGTGCCTTATTCTTCCCTATTGTATCAGGGGGCTTTAATTCTAGCAAAAAATATATCATATCTGTATACCAGGTGCACTTCGCTAGTGGATGACTTTCTTGAGGATTGTCATCAGACAATTCAACCTGTTGATTTCCTAAGAAACCATCGATGAATTTAACCCCCAAGGCTTTGCAATTTTATTTAGCTAACAACTTGGCTAAGCCCTGCCCTTTAAAAAACTTGGTTGGCTTAATCTCTAGGTCAAACTCAAGGATCTTGGCAATCCACTTTCTTATTTTCCCATCTATGTCAGGATGAACAAGAATGTTCTTCATAGAAGATGAAGGAACATATGCAATGGTTTTTGAATGAAGAACATAGACTTTGAATTCTTTAAGGGCCTTGACCAAGGAACAAGATTACTTCTCCATGATGCCATATTTGACCTCTACATCTCTTAATGCCCTATTGAAAAATGAAATGGGTTGCTCCAACCCTTCATCACTATTCTGTAATATAATGACTACTACTGTATCAAAAAAAGAAAAAGAAAAAAATTAGGAAATCCTTAGAATAATTAGGACTGATCAACATAGGTGCCTCAATCAAAGCCTTTTTTTATTTGGACAGAGGATTCCTTGGGTTTAGCATTCCATTTTAATTCATTTCCCTTTCTGAGCATGGTTGTGATGTGCTTCACCAACTCTGCAAAATTTGAGACAAACCCCCTTAGAAAATTAATTTTAGCCAAGAAAGACTGGACCTCTTTCTTGGATCTCGGTAGTGATAGGGTCTGAATTTCCTTCACCCTGCTGGGATCAATTTTCACTCCCCCGACTGATACTATATGGCCTAACAACTTCCCCTCCTCCATAGAAAAAAAAGACTTCTTGGGGTTTAAGGAAAAGCCAAACCTTCTGCATTTCAAGAAAACCTTTTTTAAGTGACAACAATGCTCTTTATTAGATATGGAGAAGACAATGATGTCATCCAGATAGATCACCACAGACTGATCTTTCTCCCTAATGAAGGCTATGTCCATGGCTCGCTGAAATGTTTCTCCTCCATTCATTAATCAAAAATGCATTTTGGCATACATGAATGTGCCCCAAGGAGTGGTGAAGGTTGTTTTTTCTCTATCCTTAGGCAGGACTGATATCTGATTATAGCCAGAAAAGCCATCAATCATGGATATCCTGGATGCACCAGTTACCTTCTCCAATATGTGCTCCATCTTAGGTAGGGGATAATTGTCCTTTCTGGAGCTTCTGTTCAGGTTCCTAAAATCAACACAAAGTCTGATTTATCCACTCTTCTTTCTTACTGGCACCAGATTAGCCATCCACTCAGAATATCTCAAAGGGACTATGATTTGAGCATCTAACAACTTCTTTACTTCTTTCTCCATGATAGGTAGAAACATCGGATTAATCTGTCTTAACGTATTCATGAATGTCTTAGCTCCTTCTTTCAGTGGGATCTTATGTTCCATGATAGTTGTGTCATATGTCTTGAGGTCTTCATAGGTCTAGGTGAACACATCAGAAAATTATTTTAATAAATCAGCGTACTCAGCTCTCTTCCTCTTTGGCAGGATTCTTGACAACTTGATGAACTTAGGATCCTCCTCTGTGCCAATATTGCATTTAGTTACATCAGCATCCCCATTTGAAGCCTCACACTTCACTATCACATCATTCCCATCGAACAATCTTTCTAAAGGAACTAGTCCCTTTGGAATGTGATTGCTAGGCAATTTTACAATACGGTAATTAGCAATTTTATTTAAAAATACCTCAAGGTGCATATCGCCTTTAGGATTAGGATCTTGATCAATGTGCAATGCAGAGAACTCATCAATAGACTAAAGGAATTTTCTAATTTCAAGATCATCCTCAAACACCTTCCAATGCCTAATATTGTCTGGTACAGATGGCCTATATCTTATCTCAACATCATATTTGATCCTAGGTGGTAGAGGTATCCTAAACTAGCTAGCTAAGACAGCTAGGGAATCAACCAAAGCATTTTCTTCTCTTGGAATAAAAAAAATGTTGAAAGCTGAGAAGAAATTATCAATCAGGTCCCACACCTCATTTTCGTAACTTCTGAGTCGAGGATGTTTATCCCGATAAGCATTTTTGACCTATTGGACTATCAACTCATCATCTCTAAACACTGTTACCTCTTTAATTCCCATCTTTTTTGCATCCCTTAAACCTAAAACAAGAGATTCATATTCTGCCACATTATTGGTGGTTTTGAACTCTATCTTGTATGACAGGGATATGGTTTCCTGACAAGGTGATACAAAAACCACTCCGGCACCAACACCTTCACTAGAAGAGGCTCTGTCAAACAACATCTTCCACACAAAGGTAGTTGGAGGAGGAATTTCCTGACCAGAAAAGGGTTGTTTTCTAACTTCAAGAGGTACTTCATGAGCATCAGTAAGATGTAACAAACTAGACCCCAAATCTGTGTCAAGTGCATAGATAGGATAGTTAGTGGGGTCTTCTTTGTCACTGACAATGTAGGCCAACTGGGCTTCTCTGTACAATCTTCTGTGTTCTCCTCCAAAAACTGGAATAGTGCCATATGTGAGGTCCATTTGTAATGTTCCTCCAAGCTTTTTAATCCAAGATATTGAAAACAACATGCCAAACTTGGGGGGAACATCAACTACCACAATGTTCATGACCACACTCTTCATTGGTAGCTGAAATAAAGACACACCCAGGTCTTTGATGACTCCAAGACATTGCACCCTCCTTGAATCGAAAGAGTACAAACCATGATAGGCCTTGGTCACTTCCAGTCCCAATTCTTCCATGAGTATTTTGGGCATGAGGTTATGGGAAGCCCCTGAATCCATCAGGTAGTTATGCAACACCTTATCATGTACGTTTAGGGATGTGTAGAAGGGAGGGGATGAATCATCTCTGTCTTCTACCATGGGACCTAGGATGACCACTGGATTTTCGTCTTGGAGATTTACTGAATCTGTGGTAAGCTGAGGTGGCTCAAAAAACAATAGTTTGGAGAGGGACCTTTTGAAATATTTGTTATCACCAAAATTTCATCCAAAAATAGTTACAAGAATCCAACATCTTCAAGACACATATTAGTTCACCCATGGACCAAAAATTAATTTCCAAAAGGTCCAAAACTATACAACCAGTTACAAAATCAACATGCACTATGACTATACAGGAAGCACGTGCACGTGCACCAGTCGAAAACGCCGCAAAAGTGCACATGCGCCCGAGGCACAAATGTGGACGTTGAAAGGCGCACACACCTTAGAATGGTGCATTTATGATATTGGTCGGCCTCCCACCCAATTTTGGTTTAGCTTCCAAGTCAATTTGACATCCAAATCTCAGTTGAATCTGGCTAGGTGGCTGGTCAAAGACCTAAGGATTCCCTAAATGGCCCCTTGTTCACACTAAAGGCTGGTTGAATAATACCTCAAAGCTATGCTATAAAAAGAGGCCATGGGTGCACTACATTTTCAAGGAATTCATTTGTATTGATATGCTGCTAATATTCTCTTGGAGGATCCTCTTTCCTCATCAAGAGTATGCTAGCACCATTGCACTTAGCCATTCATATCACCTCTAGGATGAATGTGCTTTGGATTTTCTTCACCATTTCATCCTAGTTCCTCATTTGTAAGAAGAGTTCAATATTTGGGGGTCCAAGAGCCCTCCCTTAGAGGAAGAGGGGACCCAAAGTCTCCCTTTCTCTTCGGTGTTTTCTTTCCACTAATACAATCCTTTCCATTGGTGGCATGAGTCTTGTTTGTTTCTTGTTCTTATGCACTATAGTTTAATTCTTTTTATCATTCTTAGTTTAATTTTTTGTTTATATTTTATGATTAATCTTTCTAACCCTTTCTCTTACTATTGTCTTGCCTAGCTACCCAACTGGGCTTGTAAGCATCTCTATTTTTCCCATTAGGGGACAAAAGAGGTGCAATAGATTGGTGACTCCACTGGAGAAAGGTATCAATTTCCTTCCCCATTTGGGTAATTTTAGCTCTGCCTTTTGTTTATTTAACTTGCAAGAACCATAACCAGCCGAAGCTGACCTGCAGAAAGACAAATTCAAAGCTGACTTGAGAGAATTTCATCCATAATTTTCTTCATGGATGTGTGACAGACGTGCACAGGTTTAGTGGCCCACAGTCACACATCATGCGCACGTGCTCCAAACCCATAGTATTTCTCAGTGCCCTCTACACACCTACGCCCATAAGGTATTTTTAGTTCATGCATTGGCGCTCAGAATGCCTCTGGCTACTCTGAGACCCACACATCTACTCAAAAAATTACACATTGTAAGGTTTTTTGTGATCCATGGAGGGCCCATAGCCTTCTTAAAATTGATTTCATGCATGTTTTAATATGCACCACACTTACATGCCCTCTCCATGTAAAGATATTAGTCAAACACATAGGCACTTAGGGGTTAAAATCATAACTTTTCCTCTTTTTTGTCGTTTTTCCACATGGATGGCTTGCTTTGACTAAAGTTAAGTTGGAATAATTATACATCACATATAAAACTTGCATTGGAACAAAAAATTAGATATCAATCATTGAGTATGCTCTTCTCTCGCACCCCAAAGTGATCTTAAGAATTAGAAAGAGGTTAAAGGGAAATTTCATCTCCCTTAAAAAAGACAAAATCTTTAGGAGAGGACAACAACCCCCCCGAGACTCCTCTTAGTTTATTTTTTCAAACACATCTTAAATATTGTAATGGGCCCATACATGCCCACGTGCTACAAAGATAGGATAGTGTTGAAATTTACTTTCTTAGATTAAATCACTAGGGAAGTTTTAAGGTTTTCTAATGGACCCATACATGCCCATATGTCCACAATATAGGACAGTTTCAAAGATTTCTTAGATTAAATCACATTAGGGAGTTAAAAGAATAGTAAGGACCCACATGTCCACATGCTAGTTTCCTAGGGACTCTAAAATTCCGCAAGGTTATACCAATGACATTTAGTTAATTAGGTAATCAAGACTTGTAAGGACCAAGCGAAGTCCGCATGCACCAAGGTGACACCTAAATTATTAAAAATACATGCACACTTTCACTTGATTCATGCACAAATTCACTACTCACTTAGTTTCATCGTGAAACGTTGAGTTTAAAGTAAGTTTACTCCAAAGGGATTCTGAAACACCCCACCCTTTTCTTGACAAAATTCTCCACTCCCACTTAATTTCAATGAGATTGGATCACACCCCCAATATCTCAAACAACCACACCTAAATTTTTTCTAAAAAACTCACTAAGATTTCCTCCACAGGAGATGCCAAAATAAATTTTTTAGTCTAGGTAGGATTTTGGGGATAGGCATCCAAATAACTCCCAGTTATCTGGTTCTCACATCTTTAAACCATAGAGGTTGTCAAAAAGGGAACTTTAAATCCTCCAAGTCAAGTGTTCCTACACCATAAGGTAGGGAGATACCCATGAAGGGTCAAAGGCTGAGGTCTAGTTGTTTTGTGCGTCTCCCCTTGAGGCACCCACCTCTTGGATGAGATCCATCCCGTGATCCATTTCTTAGGCCGGAAATCTAAATGTCACACTTTGACTGAGGTACCTAGTGACCAAGTTTTAGGGCATATACCTAGGTGGCAACTGTGGGCTATAGTTGCACCTTGATCATATTTTGTGTGGCTATTGGGAAATATCGCCAGTTCTTTCGGGATATGCACCCTATACCCCTCATTATAACTGATTACTTCATCCTTCACTAGTACCTCTTCAGGTGGCTTCAGACCCCACTGTTGAGTGCTATTGGAAGGTCCAATGTTATTTTAGAGGAAGGATGTTATGTATTTTGGGACACAAGCATTTGTTTTCCTTGTTCTCCCACGTAGACAAAATCCCCCTACCCACATGTATGCTTCTTTATCAATTGATTTATGTATGATGTTCTTGTGATTACATACGATTGTGAGATATATTGTGAAGCTCCAAGTTATACAAAGTAGCTTGTTCATTAATTTCTCTCATCACCATTTGAACACATCCACCTTGCTATTCGGACATCATAGGGGACTCACATAGCCTCCGTCATTCCAGACGCTTCCTAGATCACCCTCCCATTCTAGGGGGAGTTCCTAGTCTTGCCAACTCATCGACCATACTTCCCCAGACCCCTGTGAGTGCTACTGCCTTGGGATCATCTTTTCTTGGTTCCACTCTACTTGGGTCCACTTCCCAAGGTCAAACACCCTCACACTCTCCTTTCCATGGAAGCAGGGGGGAAAATTCTTCTCAAGGGGGAAGTACAAACCCACTTAGTCTCCCTCAAGGGTCAAGTACCCAAAACACTCACACTATGGCTGGAACTAATCCTTCACCACCACCTCAGATGCCATACTTGGATTCCCTTAACATACTGGATCTAACTAAACTCACCAATGATCCTATATTGCACAACCCCACATGGCCAGCAATGCCTACCAAACTACCTTCATACATCCCCAAGTTTGAAGGAAAACCGGTAGAAGATCTCGCCAACCATATCATGACCTTTCACTTATGGTTCTCTTCAAACAAAATCACAGATGATTCCATCCAATTAAGGTTATTTCAATGTACAATCATTGGCCCATCAACTAAGTGGTATGTAGAAAAAAAATCTGGGTCCCATGTGACCTTTGAATCCTTGGACAAAGCATTCTTGACCTTCTTTCAACTATCAAATCTTCATGACAGTGGCCTCAAACTACTCTCAGAATTTAAACAAACCTTTTCCATGTACATCGCTGACCATATTCACGAATGGCATCAACAATGTAGTCTCTGCAAAGCTGAAGCTACTCCACAACAATGTCTCAATTGGTTCCTCAAATCACTTGTTTCCCTCCTTGCCAAAGATGTGGCTGCCACCTTCCCCTAGTCTGAAGAAGAATCCATTAGCAAGGACCAATAGTTTGAACTGATTTAATCACAGTCAGGGTACTTGTATACAGTACTACCTGATGCCTCGAGACCTATGCTATTCAACCAGGACAAACTTGGGATGTCTCACTCAGTGGATGGATTGATTGGTACCACTACACACCACAATTCACATCCCCAACAACCACTAATGTATGGAACTCCTCAATATCCACCTGCATACAGTGGAACCCCTTATTATAATCCCCCCCCTTATCCACAACCATACCCCTTGACCTTTCCTCTGCCCACCAGTGGACCACCGCCAACACCCACAATATGCCCCGTAGCTCGACCTAATTTCGGTACCCCCTCCACCTCTTCTTACACTCTATGCACTAGTGAAACCACCACGCCTTCCTATACATCCTACAGATCATTACCACAACATAATCTGTACTTTCCATTTCCTGATCCCCCTAGCCTATTCCTTGACCACAAGGACAACCACATGTTGGGGTTAACTTTGTTCAACCATATCCCATTCAACAATACCAAAATTTTGAACAAATGAATATGGCTAATCCATACCATCAGTTGAGCAATGACAGAAAGAAAGGGAAAAACTGAAACAATAATAATCTCGAACCAGGAGGAAACTAGAACCAACCCCAGCAGAACCAACCTGCAGGGGGCAACCAGAACCAGGGGAACCAGAACCCTTAAGGGGGAAATAAAAACAAATTCCAAGGAAAGAACAACAACAATATTCAAACAAACTTCTCTTGTGCCCTTTGCGGTGAGTATGGCCATTATACTCACAATTTCCGCCAAATCGCAGACTTCAAATGGATGAAAGAATCTGGTAATGGACCATATCTGCCAGCCCCACCTACCCCCTAGCAGGCCCCACAACATTATGTGCAGCACCCACCCTCGAACATGTTGAAAACACCCATACCGCATCAAGGGGTGATGAACACCCAACAAGAGATGCACCCTGCCCCACCACAGGTAGGACCATATCACAACCCAGACACTTCGACAAATTGAACTATCCTCCTCACTAGTGACGAAGAGGTCCTTTTACAAATGCACAATCATCAATACATTGCACCCTCTAACACTACTCCCACTACCTCGAAGGCCACCCCAGTCACGACTATCCCACCTTTGATGATTTTGTGCCCTAATACTGAGACACCTCTTCACATCCATCACATCCCATTGCGAAGGAATGTCCATAACCCTCAAGCTAGGGAAGCCCACAATTATAGTTTGGTTGATGACTTGGCCCAATCCCCTAATGCCATGTCAGTCTTAGAAGTTCTTCAAACCTCTCCTACTCAATGGAAGTCATTACTCTCCGCTCTAGGGGCAGTCGACCCTGTCGATACTCGACTTAGCACATTTGATCTTGACAGTGGAGAACCCCGTCTCGCCGCTCTTGTCACTTTTCAAATATAGGTTAAAATCCAGAACATCATCGTTCACCACTGCATCATTCACGAAGGTGCATCCACATAGATCATGTCCAAAACCATTTGGCAAAAACTTGGCTCTCCAGAGCTAATACCATCCGCTATTACTCTGAGGGCTTACAACAAACAACCCTCATCTCCCGAGGGGATCTTCCAAAATTTCCTCGTCGAACTTGGAGGAAAAACCATCCTTATAGACACTGAGTTTATCGATGCCCCAATCAACTATAATATTTTGTTTGGTCGTAGCTACATGTATGCCATGAAGGCAGTTGCCTCTTCCTTGTTCTGAACCATGATGTTTCCCCATAATGAAAAGATCATTACCATTAATCAGGTATCACATTATGATCCTAACCCTTCATCCAACATTGATAATATCCTCCCATTTGTCCACACTAATCCATACACCTATCCACTCATTGATATGTCCCCCAGAATTTTTAAGGACCCATACTTGCTAGGGACATACCATGGAGCACCACCACTCATCCATCCCTCAACACAAGTATGTGTCATTTCCACCAAAGGAACGACAACTGAAGATATTCTCCCTCCCACCGAGGCCTCTTTTTCCTCTGTCTTCCCACTAGTTGCAGAATACCTCCCTCATGAATCTCCTGGAACTTGTTCAACTCTACCTGTTCCTGATATTCCCCTCCTCTAGGGCCATATCCCGGTTTGGGAAACAGTTCCCCAAGCCATTACCCAAATCCATTTATTTTACCCCCCACCATGTGTACAAGCTTTCCAGGTTGCCGCAACACTCACCCTTCCTAACATGGTGTTAGCAATCCTAGTATGGTATCTACATCCACCTGAGATGGTCCCTCAACCATCCCTACCACCCCAAATAGAAGGAATCCTGATGCAGATTCCCACACTTATACCCACCATCCCATCCACACCCCCACTCGTTAGCACCCCTACTATAGTTGGGGAATGACAAGAAAAGAAGGAGCCCACTAATCCACTTTCCCCACGTGTCCAACCTCCTTGCACGTTATGCGAGAAAGATGGACACCCCACCAACAAGTTCCCATCTCTCCCTAAGTTACGTAATCTCATTCAACTCCCTCGAGCACCACCACTTCTCATTACTTCCTCTAATACTGCCGCTATCTCCCAGAACACAAGTAGCAAAGGACTGTGAACCAAATTTTCATGTGCCATCTATTCAAAATATGGCCATTACACACACCATTGTCCAATGGTACCTCAGTTCCGGCAGACGCTAATAGTCGTACGCCAGAAATTTCAGCAAGAACCCACCCCAACACGTCACTGACATCCATTATGTCACAACCTCAGTCAAGGAACGTATGCGATGTCCTTTCTCTCTATGCGAAACACTTAATCATTTCACATATCAATGTCCTATGATCATTGAATACAGGCATCACCATTTGTCCCTTATTCAAAATCATACACCCCCTCCTCCAGCAGAACCAATGAGTACCCTTACCCCATCACTTGATATGGTTTATATCTTTTCACCAGAACTTGAGGCACTCCCTACTCCCCCATGGTTCCTAGATGATTTATATGAGGAGTTACCCCCAAATCCCCCCAATTCTCCAATTCATTTCCCCACGGAAATTCTATGCCCGACTACAATTTTCAGCCCACAATATATCGATATTTGGTTTATGTTGAGCAAACCATCACAACCTCCTTACAATACCCCCTCTACATCTTCACCACCAGACAACAACCCCATGATGACAGTCACCAAAGTCACTCCTTTCGATCTCCTATATTCTTGACATTTTCACTGCGATGAAGACATCCTTGAGGATTTAACTAAACCTAATTTCCCATGGGACGCACTCCACCATAGAGAAATTTTTCCTTCATAGGAAGCCGTTGGGCCTCCTAACCAAAATCCCATCTACGCAGTCGAAACCAAGGATTTTCTCTCAATAGGGCCTATAGATTGGTTCAATAACCCTATCCCTGCCCCCAATGGTTTTGAAGAAGGCAACATGGCCAATATTTCCCCCACCATCAAAATCAATATTTCCATCAAATCTAGAGTCATAGAGGAAATTACCATTGGCGCCACATGCTCTCCTGAAGAAATCACCGCCTACAAATCTCTCTTCCAGGAATACCAGGACATCTTTTCTTGGTCCTATAGAGAGATGCCTAGCCTTGATCCCTCTATTGTCGAACATCGTATCGACACCTGGCCTAATATCACACCTGTCCATAAAAAACAATGTCCATTACACCCATCCAAAGCAGTGACCATCAAGGCCGAAATTGACAAATTACGCGTTGCAGGATTCATCTACCCCATTGCATATACATCATGGGTCCCCAACCCCGTCCCTGTAAACAAAAAAAGGGCACTATCCACGTTTGTATGGACTTCCGCGATCTCAACCACGTTTATCCCAAAGACAACTTTCCAATGCCCTGTATTGACCAAATTATCGATGATTGTGCCGATCATGAGGCTCTATCCTTCATGGACGGTTTCTCTGGATACAACCAAATTCAAATTCGCCCAGTCGATCAATACAAAACCGCATTCACTACCCCCTGGGGAACTTTTTCTTATCGTGTCATGCATTTTGGCCTCATGAACACAGGAGCCACTTTCCAGCATGCCATGACATACATTTTTCATGATCTCTCTCAAATCATTTTCACCTACTTGGACGATCTCACCACTCTCTCCAAAAAATACACTCAACATCTTAGTGATTTACGAATCATCTTCCAATGGTGTAATCTGTACAACATCTACTTGAATCCCCTCAAGTGCATGTTCTGCGTCATTGTTGGCCACCGCCTTGGGTTTATCGTTTCCCAACGTGGCATTACAGCTAACCCCCTCAAGGTCCAAGCCATCACAGAATTTCCCCCATCACGAAATTTACGCCAACTGCAGAGCCTACAAGGCAAAGCTAACTTTTTACACTACTTTGTACTTGATTACACCACTCAGGCACATGGTTTCCTTCACCTCTTACATCATGATATCCCATTCCAATGGGACAAACATGCCCAAAACGCTTTTGATGATCTCAAAATGACCCTCTCCAACACCCCGCTGATTAGTCCACCCGACTATAATTGTGACTACATCCTCTATATCTCAGCCTCAACCATCTCAGTATAAAGAGTTCTCATCCAACTAGGGGATGATGATCATGAGCATGTCATTTACTACATTAGTAAAAATATTTTAGAGATACCCTTGAAATACAACCATGAAGAAAAACTGGCTCTTGCAGTTGTCCTCGTAGTCCAGAAATTGTGCCATTACATCTTGCTTCGAACTACCAAAGTCATTGTAGATTCCAACCCAATGCACTACTTGCTTAGTCGTCGGCAAATCAATGGAAAATTTTCCCGATGGATCGTCATCCTTTAGGAGTATGACCTCAAATTTCGAACACCCAAGAGAAAGAAATCCCTCGTCCTCGCCAAACTCATTACAACATTTCCCTCCGATACTACCAGTACCCCCGTCAATACAGACTTCCCCGATGAACATCTCTTCTACATCCCATCAGATGACCCATGATACGATGATCTTCTTGTCTACCTCCGAACACAGAAATTCAGAAACCACCTTTCCCAAGATGATCGTCGACGCATTCATCATGAGGTCCCCCACTACCTACTTATCGGTGATATCTTATATCAACACGAGGTTGTCACTGTACTCCGCCGATGTTTGACTATCGATGAGGCCGATCGAGTCTTGAATGATTGCCATAGTGTCACTTGTGGGGGCCACCTCTCAGGAAATTCCACTGCTCAAAAAATCATTCATGCCAGTTATTTTTGGCCTACATTATTTCACGATTGCATCAATGTTGTGAAGCGATGTAACAATTATCCACTTTACACCAACAAAGCACGATCACCACCTGCTCTTCTACACCCAGTCATTACTGCAAGCCCATTTTGCAAATGGGGCATCGACTTCATGACTTGCAACCCTCCATCCAACAATGGACAAAAATACATCATCGTTGCAATAGATTACTTCACCAAGTGGGCCGAAGCCATGCCCACCTTCAACAACACTGCTGACACTGCAACGCATTTTTTCTTTAACCACGTCATCTCCTGCTTTGGAGTACCACTCCAATTAGTCTTCGATCACAGGAAACAATTTGAGAGTGAGATTTTCGTCGAACTCTCATCCAAGTTAGGTTTCTCCCATGAGTTCTCCTCCCCATACTATCCTCAGTCCAGCGGACAGGTAGAGGCAGTCAACAAGGTCCTCAAAACCATGTTTCAATGCATGGTTAACAAGCATAAAACCAATTGGCATCATATGTTGTTTCCCACATTGTGGGATTATCATACAATAGTTAAAACTGCCACTGGTTTCACACCATTTCATCTAGTCCATGGCATCGAAGCTACTCTCCCCATTGAATGAAAAATTCCTACCTTACGCATCGCTATTGAGATATTACCCGAAATTGCTCCAATGGAGCAGCGATAGCTGAACTTAGAGTCATTGGATGAAGATTGTCAATCTTCATTACAGAACAACGAGGCAGCTAAAAAATGGTCAAAGGCCACCTTTGATCACAATGTCAACCTTCACTCATTCAATGAAGGTGACCTCATCCTTGCTTATGATATTTCCCACGATACCCTCGACCATGGAAAGTTTGAGTCATTATGGCATGGACCTTACATCATTCAACATTCCCTCACTAAAGGCACATACATTCTGACCTCCCCCAAAGGCCACCCTCTCAAAGAACCTATCAACGAGTTGTACTTAAAGAAATTTTATGCCTAAACGTAGCCATTCTACACTAGGATTTTTCGTTTCATACGCTTTTCTTAGAGTTTTTAATCTTATTTTTCACACCTTGCATCTAATTTACCATTTGTGTTATTGAAAAATGCCTCCTCCATCAGCCTACCACATCGGTTACGCCAATGGAGCCAGCTGTTGGACATAGAATCTCGCTTTGGCCTCTTGGTCTCTTTATTCCCCCTCACATGAACTGCTCCTCTCTAGCGGCATATGTGTGGGCTTAGAAACAAACAACCAAGCTGAATACACCACCATCATTGGTCTCCTCACCAAGGATATTCATCATCACATTCATCACCTTAGCATCTTACTAGATTCTCAACTGGTCATCCTCCAGCTCAACAATGTGTACCATGTCCACAATCCTTGCCTCTTTTGAAAATACCCGCAAGTTAGAATCTTATCTCGACATTTTGATTCCATTACATTTACACATATTCCTAGACAATTTAATCAAATAGCAGATAACATGGCTAACCTAGTGTTAGATTAGCATTTATCACATCAAGCTACCAGTACGCATACATCAAACATCAATAATCTGTCATAGCATATAAAATGGACATCATCAACAAAACCATAAAACACATGTGAACATCACAAAGATCCCAAAATGTGTATATATATATATATATATATATATATATATATTGGTCAAATGTGCCATCAAAATGTTTACAAAAAATATAGTACATCCCTAGGTCGGTGAACCACCTTGCCCCTATAGATACAAAACTGATGTCACCACATCAAGTAGGCTCATACGCCTACATAAATACCAAAAATACAAAGATACATATAGAGACACTCATGGTGCTTCTAGTGCACCACCACCCTGTCCTCTCTCGAGCAGAGGTCCCCCACTAGCTATCGGTCCCTCCGGACCCAGAGGAAACCACCCAGTCATCACAACACCTGCTACTGTTTCTCTCTGGATGACAGTTCACCACATCAATGGGATGCCCATGCAATGCTCCAGGACTCCCTCATCCTGAATCCGTGATCACATGCCCTCAGGAACTCCCTGTAGCATCGCCTCCAGGTGATGACGAATGTCCTTGAAATCTCCCCTGGCCTCTGCCGAAGGAGCATGTGAAGGATCTACCCCCAGATCATCAAAAAGGAACCTCTGGCTTTCTCTCCCCTCCTTAGTGGGTCCCACAATACCCTCATCTCATCATCATCTCTCCCCGGCCCGTGGCTCTCCTCGTGGTGGTCTCACTGGCACTCTGACTAGCTCAACCTCCCAGCCGTGTGGTCCCACATATGCACACACAACACACAAATGATATCATCAGCATCCATCCACACATAAAACTATATATTCTATACTATTCAACTCTCAAAATCATCAAAGAAAATACATCCACATACCTCTCCGGTCGAACACCTCGCCAAGGGGAAGAACCATCTCTCGGTCCTCCCAGAAGCCTATTCCACTGTAAGGGTATTGGAGAATAATTTGTGGCATTTGATGCCACACTCATGCAATCGCAGGTGTAAAATAGTGCCCCCTCTCCCCACCACTGTGGCGAACCAAGATCACCCCCCACCACCTCAGTCGTGGTTCTCGCATCCCAGGTGCACCCAAAAGACTTTAGGGTGCAGCATATTCAACTGCTCTAAGAACCACGGCATCAAGATAAAACCAAAGGCAAACTCCCCTGAGTCTGCAGCACGACACCTATCAAGCTACCCTACCATCTTGGCATGCAACGTCAAGCCCTAGGAAAAATGCTCACCTGTCAGTGCCCTTTGCATCACGCTTCACTGACCCCCACTGATCCACTAAGTCAAAAGAAACCCATATAATCTCACTATCATCATTGCCATGCAACGATGTGCAAGGGAATCCATCACCCCAATACTAACCATAGATATTGACATGAATTTCTCCCCTAGACAGTACCTCCAAGCTAGGGTAACCAACTGCCCATCCCCTAGTAGCACAGGATCCACTGGTAATGGAGTTCCCCGAAAAGGGAGCCCATTCAGAAAGTAGATATCCTCCACCACAGTGAAGGTCAGATCCTCCCCTTGCACCATGAAGCAATGTCGATCCAGATCTAATGAGGATCTGCAGTAAAAACTCCTGGGCCCGTATCAGGGGGCACTCAAAGAACTTCAACAACCCACAAGATGCCAAAGTATCACGGACTATCGACTCCTCATTGGTCACTGCCTCCCTCAGGCGTGACCAATCCCTCTCCCTCCAATGAACTGGCATCGTCCAAGCTGGTCACCTGCATCCACATAGACAGTACTCGATCAACACACATCAACCATAAAAACATCTGCAAAATCTCCCAAAAAAAAACACAAAAAAAAATCAAATCAATTTTTACACTTTTTAACTTTGCGTCTAAGGCGCGGCTGTTTTTCCCCACAAGAGCGCACATATGCATGCTTTTTTATCCCACAGTTGTGCACTCATGCATGCCTATTGGCGACACAGGGGTGCACACATGCACCCCTGTCACATAAACAACCATGACTTAGGGCACAACTGTTGGTCACACTGTTGCGCATCCATGTGCACATGTCAGGAACACAGTGGCGCACACATGCGTAGCTGTGACTCACACATGCACGTGCTTCATGTGCTCCTATTCTCCTCCCCTACGTGCCCCCTTGCAGGGCTGTCCAAAATATAGCTGCACACTCATGCACGAGCATCCCTTGATCACCCGCGCACTAGTGGGCCCAGACACTGAAACCCCCTGTATGGCCCCTGTACAACCCTGCCCAAAAAACAAACCCCTAAGTCCTATGCAGGAGGATATGATAGCTAACCTGAAACTCGTGGATCTTGGATTGACTGTCTCGATCGCTCAAAATATCCAAACCTCCTCTCAAATTTCTCGTCCACTCACTAAGACAATAGGTACAAATGAGGTGGCATTATGGGCCCTACAACTATATATAGTACATTTTTCCAAACTTCCAGACTCAATTCTGGGAGCTCCGAATGTCCGTTTTTCGATACGTATTCAGCCATGCGACCAGAATCCCCCCACCTACACAATCATATTCCCCGAGCCACTTTCCACTCCTAGCCCCCAGGGAGAATTTTTTTACCATACTCACACTCAGGTACGCATGCTCACATACACATCTTGCTGAATAACTATTAAATTTTCTTTATCTTCAGATATTGTTCACGTCGGGTATTCAGTTTTCATGTGTGTAGGTACTTGGTCATCCTCCATCCATGCTACCTCTTCAGGTATATCATCGATATTGGGATGCAGTCACTCCCTCTGAATATCATTTGCATCTCCAATAACACACTTTGACACTTACCTATAGGGTCCATATGTTCGCCTCTGCAATACCATCACCTCCACTAAATTTTGGTACTGTCACCCGGTAGCACTCTTCCCCACATGATTTTTCCCATGCATAGTCCCCCTTGGCATTTTGACAGTCATGCTACTTTTACCCTTTAGATATGGGAGTCTTATTAGTTTTACACATTTTTCGAGAATCAACCCCAAACTCCTTCTCCTCATTTTGCTAACTTACCCAATGGACTCCCAGGTTACCACATCATGGTTTTATGTTAACTGCACTTCCCCAGTATCATTTACCACCCACTTCATCCACCATCAGTTTTCCCATATGCAAATTATCCCCCATACATTTCCCTAATACAAAAACTTGCCTATGGTGCCCCCATCCTCCACATATGTTTCCAAGAAACTTGCGCCATCATCAAGCCAAGCCATATTACACTGGGGAATTCATTTCAACATCTTCACAAACATCCTGAACCATTCTTTATTCTTTCAGCAATTGTACAAAACCCCTTTTCCCACATTTACATACCTTTTTGTTGTCACCTTTAGATACCTTTCTTTTCTTTCAACAAAGAAACCCTTGTCACCCTTGGTTGGGGAATTTTCTCACTTTCTCTCATCAATGACATTATTTATCAAACTCGAGTATCGTATAGTCCATACACCTTTTTTATCTCTATGTTTGTCCATTTTTGTCAGGCCTCTGGCACAACTTACCCTCATCTAGTCATCCCCCTGACACTAGAGCCAATTTTATGGTTGCTGCCACTTTACACATCTCCCCAACCAAGGCAAGTATTAATTCTTACCACATCTTTAATTCATCCATGTACCTCATCAATTCCTGCTCTCATCCAGTGGATTTCACAAATCCCTCTACTTCTTGGAGTCGCGTCTCCCTTTCTGTCGACATCAACATAGTTTCTAGAAGGGTGACAGTATCTTGACTCTCATTACCGTTACAATGAGGAGTCTCAGACGACACAGGGAAAACCACCATTGTTCTCTATTTTCATTGACCCCCCTAACATTCAAATTCAAAAAATATTTCATGTTATGGTGGGTTTTAATTTGCAACTATTGAAGTTGTTTTATCTTAGCCGAAGACCTCTGGAAATTGATAGACTATCAATGTCTACATGTTGTCGACACTTCTCACAGGTGTCCTTATCCTTTTTTTAGAGTTTTGATCACCATCATAATTGTCCTTATCCATTATCAAACCTCCCCCAAGGGCATTGCAATCATCTACACCAACACACAGCTTCAGTTACTATATCACACATTTTTTGAGTTGCACGACATGAGCATGTGGCATGCCTTCCTCGTTTGTACATAGTTTTCTTTTTCCACACCTCGGGAAAGGTTTGGATCTTATAGGTTCCCCTCTCCTTCCAATGGATCTCTCTTGAAAATCCCCACAATTCTCTTTCTTACAAAGGTACTCTCAGTAGAAGAAACATTGATGAATTTTGACTATACGTATGCTCCTAACCTCATCCATCAGGGGGCATCTGTTTTCACCGAATTTCATCCGCAAATGGTTACATGAATCCATCATCGTCAAGACACATATTAGTTCACCCATGGACCAAAAATGCATTTCCAAAAGGTCCAAAACTATACAACCAGTTACAAAATTAGAATGTGCTATAACTATACAGGAAGCGTGCACATGTGCGATAATCGAAAACACCGCAAAAGTGCACATGCGTCCGAGGCGCGACTGTGGACATTGAAAGCCATGCACACCTCAGAATGACACATGTATGATATTGGTCAGCCTCCCACTCACTTTTTTTTCATATTCCAAGTAGATTTGACATCTAAATCTTGATTGAATCCAACTAGGTGGTTGTTCAAAGACCTAAGGATGCCCTAAATGGCCCCTTGTTCACACTAAAGGCTGGTTGAATAATACCTTAAAGCTATGCTATAAAAATAGGCCATGGGTGCACTACATTTTCAAGGAATTAATTTGTATTGTTATGATGCTGATATTCTCTTGGAGGATCCTCTTTCTTCATCAAGAGTATGCTAGCACCATTTCACTTAGCCATTCATATCACCTCTAGAATGAATGTGCTTTGGATTCTCTTCACCATTTCATCTTAGTTCCTCATTTGTAAGAAGAGCTCAATATTTGTGATCCATATTTTATAAGTAGAACGAAATGAATATAGATTATTAACAGGTGCTTAACACAAAATAACAAAGATATAGTAAAACTGGTTTTCTATTAAATAACGAAATAAGCTGAAACTGTAAAATGCAGCAAAAACAAGCTTGCTGGAATGGTGGCGGCTTATCTCTGAGAAGAGATGTGATGGCAGTGCGCATTCACAAGAAGCTGATTACAATGAGGCTCTGAAGGCCTTTTTACAATAAACAGGAATGCCAAAAACCCTAGACATCCAAAAACCTAACCCTAGGAGATGAACCGCCAAAAGTGATGTGGGCCCTGTTTGGGTAAGTTAGTACATCAACTTCCCGGGGTCATAACTTTTGCATACGATCTCCATTTTAGGCGTGTGATAGCCCGTTGGAAAGGTATCATCAATGATATTCATTTAGGGGGATCAATCATGCCTTTGGCTATCATTGAGGATCTTGATACCAAAAAACCTTCATTTAGGCCCTTAAATTGGCCCCAGAAGTAAAAACTGCTAACCATAGTAAATTGCCAAAAATGTCAGAAAACTATTTTGAGCCAGTTGGAAAAGGTGGGTGGCCACCGATATCCATTTGGATCAATCCTCCCTCCCTAGGAAGAAATGGTATCCATTGCATTGAGGTCCCCCATCAGATGAGGAAATTTCTGCTGAATTTGGCCCTGGGTGAGCCACTTGCCTTGGTGCAGGAGCTGCCCTGCTTAGACGACTCGATAAAGCTGGATCCTTTGTTGTTGAGTTCCCTTGATATATCTATCCACAATCTGATCATTGGATGCCTTTTGTATGCAGTCGAGGTTGAGCTCTATTGGTGTCAGTTTTTTTGCTACTTCTGAGGTGTCCAATAATGGTGGGAAATAAGGGCAAAGGAGATCCACGTTGAAGACTGGGTGTAGGCCAAGGAAAGGAGGAATGTTGAGCTCAAAATCATTATCCCCCATAGCCTTGGTGATAGTGTACAGTCCATAAAGGAGTGGGAAAAGCTTCCAATGGGGTCTTTTAAGGCATTCTTTCTGCAAGTGCAACCAAACTTTGTTGCCCACTTGAAACTTGTGCAGCACCTGATGTTGATCATGATGCTATTTGTACTTGTCATTGGACTTCTGTAGGATATCCAAAACCTGTTGGTGGATGTGTTGGATCCACTCAATGAACTGAGTGTCTTTGTTAGCTTCAGTTGGAGTAGGAGATGAGTCAGTCGCGGTGACCGCAAGTGGAAGTGTAACATCTATGGGACCCAATGGTTGGAATCCCAATCCCACTTGAAAGGGGTTGTGACTGGTCGAGCTATGCAAGGCTTGGTTGTAGCTATGCTGGAAATAGGGAAGGCTCTCATCCCATGTGCGAGGGTTCTTTGAATTATACATGTGAAGGATATGCACAATCATTCGATTTACAA
>JZKD02S0210644.1:128748-151205 GCA_000966675.3 Picea glauca
TATGAATGATCAATCATTTTCTAATATAACAGTCAATTGGAAGAGATATGAATATATCAACAACACGGCTCCACATTCTTCAAATGTTATTTCCAAAAGGATTGATTTGAAGGTAGATAAAATCTGTGTGCTAGATTTTTTTGAAGAAGCTTGAGGGAGAAATTTATAAATACACCAAGCATTCACATAGAGCTCAATGGAAATACCTACAATTAAAACAATCCTGTGAAGTGTTTCCACCAGGGACAAATTTGTATGTAGTTGATTTTGTAGAGAATTACACATTCATTGCACAAAAATAAATATAGAGTGAATATTATCATTGTGATCAAGTCACGATATTTGTCCACGTTCTATATAGACATGCTCAACGGAGTCTTGATAACATATAAATCACCAATGACAATCGACATCTTATTAAAGAATAATACTTTTGTATAAGTGATGATGGAGCACACGACACACATTATGTACACCATTGTTTTGATAAATTTTATGATTCATTGAAAGAATGCAAAATCAAATTTGATCGACATTGGATATGGTCATAAGGGTGTGTGAGTTAGTTGAAATATTCATGATCATTCTATTGGTTATGTCGTCTTCATAAAAAATTAAACATTACACATTGTTGGAATTTTTTTGAGAATGGTCATGGAAAAGGAGAGCACGACGGTGCAGGGGAATGTGTAAAACGATCACTTTGAAAGTATTGGATGAACCCTCATGTCGATCGATTTGAATCCACTAAACAAGTTGTTGAATGGTGCAAAATGACACTAAGCCATGAATATAATCAGTCAAGGGATGTGCACAGGTGTGTCTATATATAAATGTTACACATGTACACAGGATATTTTTATTTGAACGTGTTCAAATTTATATTCAATCTTCAATCATTTTCTTGAGAGATTTCAAGTTAACAAGTTCTTGTCTTGTGAAGGTTTTTTTGGTATGTTGGAATCCAAGATGTAAATAGATCAATCTCATATGATGCCAGTACAATACCTGAGACACGAAAAATACATTCAGTTAAAAAAAAAACGTTATCAAAATGTGTTTTGATTTGATAGAAGAAATGAGTTTGTTTTTCCAGTTTGCATAGAGGACACAAAATCCATAGATATTTACGAAAACGAAAATGCAGAATAGGTTACATCTTGGAGACATACCAAACTTAATGTAAAAGGGAAAATTTCACTTGAAAGCTTAGAGGAGATGGAATCAAATGAAACTCTAGTGTCAGTTGATGGCGATAGAGTTTCTGATCTTGTTAGAGAAGGTAATTTTTATGTTTAAATTTTTTCAAATAACTTGTTGATGTACTTGTGTGATAATATAACACAAACTATTTGTTGTCCAATATATCCAATTATTTGTAGGAGATGTCTTTTCCATGGTTTCACCTGTAGAAAAAACCGAAAACGTGAAATATTATTTTGATGTGATGCACAAAAGAAAATATGAGGCTATTATAAGATTTTGGTGATAACGGTTTTATATATGAAAGATGATCCATTGTATTGAAAGGATATTTTTTTTCAAGAAACCCATAAAATGGATACTCTTGTTCACTTTCAAGACTACCAATAAGATGTCACAAGTTGTAAATATAGTCATTTGGTATGTGCAAAGTGCATAAAGTTAATAGAAGTTCAATAATAAAAGAAAAAAATTTAGAAAATGGAAAATGTCCAAAGTCGATCATGAATGAATAATTGAAGATGGAATACCATTACAATGTTTTTAAATAAAATACTATCTTGGTTTACCTTGATGTATAGGTTGTTGTCTACATTTCATTTTATGAACCCTTTTTGTTGTAAGTATATTTCTAGTATGGAATACCATGCTCTAGGGGCCTTTTTGAGACCAGACAAGGATTTATTCAACCTGCAAACATAATTTTCATTCTATGACAACTGAAATCCTTCTGGTTACTCAATGTAAACTTATTCTTCTATATCCATGTTTAGGAAGGATGACTTCATGTACATATGATACACTTTAATATTCTTGGAGCATGCATAAGCGAGGATAAATCTTATTGCTTCCATTATAGCAACTGGGGAAAACGTCTCTTCAAATTATATACCTTAAACTTGAGAGTATCCTTTACACACCAATCTTGATTTGTTCTTGGAAACTTGTCCATCTTCGTTCAATTTGTTTCTGAAGACCCACTTCATACCGATCACATTCGTTTTCCTTGGCATTGGAACCAGTTCCAAAGTGTCATTATTTTTTATATGATCTCTTTCTTCATCCATTTCCTTGATCCATAAATCATCCCTGCTAACTTCTTCAAAGCTACCTGGCTTAATTGTGGATAATAGTGATAGGTGTTGCTATTCTGGTGAGTGAATTCTTCTTCTGGTTTCAATGATTGCATCCTTATTCCCAAAAATTTGACCTTCTGGATGATTCTTCTGTACTTGCCTGGTAGGTTTATTTGGAGATTCCTGAGGATATTGTTGTTTTTATTTTGATTTTCCTTCTTTTCTTTCCTCTTCTACTTCTTCTTCAAAAACTTGTACCGATGAGTCTTTGTTTTCTTCCTTTATTTTGCATCCACTTGTCTCATCAATGGTCACATTGATGCTTTCTACTAATTTTTTTAGTCTTATATTGAAGCACTTTCATTTTTTCGTTGAACTTGAGCATCCAACCAGTATACCTTTATCAACTCGAGAATCAAAATTTCCCATTTTGTCATCTTCTCTTTCGATGTAACATTTGATTCTAGAAATTATGAAGTGATTCACATTCATTGGTATTCCTTTCCATAGCTCATAGGGAATCTTATCATTGTTGTTTATGAGAATTCCTATGTTCTTTATATGAACTGTTGTATGCACTTCTTGTACCCAAAAAACATTTTTCAACTTTGAATCCATCAACATAGTTCTGTGCATTTCCTACACTATCTTGTTCTTTCTTTCAACAACTTCATTTTGTTGACATGTCCTAGCTATCAAAATATGTCTTTTTATACCACGCTCATTGCATAAGTCCACAAACTCTTTTGATATAAATTCACCATCATTATCATATCTTAAGCACTTGATCTTTGAATATATTTCTTTTTCAACCATATCCTTGTATATCTTGAAGTTTTCAAATTCTTCTGAATTCTTCTTGAGAAAACATACTACAACCATTCTTGTATAATCATCAACCAATAACATAAAATATTGCTCACCTTTCAATTCTTTTTCTCTTGTTGGTCCAACTAGATTATTATGCACAAGTTCAAGTGGCTTTGTTGAGGAGTACCCTTTTGTTTTGAACTTGGTCTTGGTTTTCTTTCCTTGTAGACAATGCTTGCATAAGATATTTTATGGTTTTGAAATCTAGGGAATTTCTCTTACTTCTTCATTTTTGCTGATATTGAAAAGATTATCGAATTTTATGTGACCCATACTTTTGTGCCATAGCCAAACCTCATCTTTCTTTCCTAGGCAACACTTTTCTTTTGCAATTTCATTTAACACATATATTTTGCTTGAAGTTTTTTCAACTCTAGCCACTAACTTTCCTAAACTTGTTTTTCTTATTTCAAATTTCTCTGAATTAGACATGATTTTGTGTCCTTGATCACACATTTGACTTACGCTCATAATATTATGTTTCATGTCTTCCACTAGTAGAAAATTCTCTGCCTTGGATTCCTTGTTTCCAATATTAATTGTGCCTCTTCCTATAATCCTAGCTAAGTTATCACTCCCAAATGAAAATGATCCATCTCTTTCCTTTTTCAATGTAAGAAACTTGTTCTTATAACCTATCATATGCTTTGAGCAACCACTATCAACATACCAACCACATTTCTTTTGTTAATGTTGTCAAGCGAGTGTTCTTTCTTCATTGTTGTATTGATTCTTCTTTCTTACCCATATTCTTTGTGTTTCTTGTCTGTGAATGTTATTATTATGTTTTGGTTCTCATTGGAGGAACTGTCTTTCTAAAATATTTGGCCATGTGTCCAAAATTGTTTCACTTGTAGCATTCCATATTAGTAATCAAGGATTCAAACCTATTGTATTTTATGTTTTGTGTGTCATTAGGCCTTCTTGAATAATCATTTCGTGCATAACTTTCACAGTTGTTTTTGTTCCTATTATGTTCTTTGAAATTTATGGACAAATTATTACATGAATAACATAAACTGAGAAAGATAATTTGATACCTGGAAATTGTAGATCATCCAAAATGAGTTACTTTTCTAAACCCTTCTTCTTCTTGAGGCCTTCTTGTTTCTCACTGCCGTTGATTCTGAAATTTGAATCTTCTAGGTGGAGGAGTGTCTTTGTGATTTTCCTTGTGAAGCTTCTTGTCTTCTTCTCTTTCATTAGATCCTTTGATTGTCTCTACATAGACTCTTTGCTTTGTTTCCTAATCTGTCATTTTGGATCTTGAGCCTTTTTCTATCTAGGTGTATCCTAGTCCATGCATATCATGATCTGGCCTTTGATTGCTAATAATCGCGTCCAAAACTTTAGAGTTGTTCTGTATATTTTTATTCTGAAGGTCTTTTCTCAATGTGACAATATCTACCTCCAAATATCCAATGATCCTATATCTTTCTTCTAACTACCCTTTGAGTTCTTCCTCAATCCTCTTATCTTCTTATATCTAAACTTTCAATTTTGTGATCATCTGCTCTAGTTCTTCAGAGTTTGAAATACGATTTTTTTATTTCTTCTTTAGTTCCACTTGGAGATTTTTGTTTTTCTTCTTCTCCCTTTTTATAACTTCAATGGCACTCATCAATTCTTCCATGAGATCAACTTTTTCCTCTTCATATTCCTTTTCAGAGTCTTATTCATCGGACTTTTATAATATCATAAATATTACTCTTTTTGTATCATTATCATTGACTTCATCTTCATCTGACGAGGAACTATATTCCTTGGTAGTGAGATTTTTCTTGAAGAATTTTTTTTGTATTTTTTTCCTTTATGTATTTGTTTCCTTTTAGCTTCATCTTCTTCATTTGTTTTCTTTTTCTTGTGGGGAATTTTTTTATAAAAATGACCAATACCATCACAATTAAATAAAATCAATGGAATCTTGCCTTTGTACTTTCTGATTCGTGGTTTTAACCTTTTGATGAAGTTGTCTATTTCTTCATCATCTTCTGAATCATCACTACTATTGGAATTTGACTTTGGCTCTTGCTTGCAAACTGAATTTGGTTGTTACTTGTTCCTTTTATTTTTCTTCTTAGATTCTTTGAGTTGTTCTTCCTTTGTAAATAGATTGTCTTGTTCTATCCTCATCTCGTAAATTGTGAGTATCCCATGTAGCTCGTCCATGGTCATTGTATCCAGATCCACTCTTTCTTCTAGGGATGAGATATTTGATTCAAATTTCATTGGTAGAGATCTTAATTCATTTTTAACAACAAACAATTTACTTATCTCATATCCCAATCCTTTTATGTCATTTATGACCTCATCGATACGTAGAAAGTAGGCTGCTATATTTTCGTCTCCATTCATCTTTAATTATTTGAACTTTTCTCTGAAAATTTAAAGTTTGGTTTCCTTAACTTTTTCATATCCTTCATAGATAGTCTTTAGTTTGACCCACATCTCTTTTACAGATTAACAATGCATGATTTTGGTAAAAATTGATTCATCTACACCATTATAAATAGTGTTCTTGGCTCTTGAACTATTTTTTGCAAGTTTCCTTGCATCCTTGTCTGTTGGGGGAGTAGTCGGTTCTTTGAATCCATCCACCACTAATTTCAATGTTGGCATGTTTAAAGGAAGAATGTCCTTTCCATTGATGGCAAGAACACCAGTGAACCAAACCTTGAGAGCGAAGAAGACGAGAAAGATCAGAAGAGATAGCGGTTTCTAGAAGTGCAAACGAGGTCCAAAAGACTGACTCGCAAAAGGAGAAAAGGTCGAGACCTGTGAACACTTAGAAATCCTTCTAAGTAAGAGAGATTAGAAGCTAAGGAGGAAGAAAAATAGTGGTTGTTGGATCATCGATCCAGAGGACCAACAACGGTCGAATTGATTTAAGTGGAAGGACAAGATAAGAAAGGGTTGAGATCTGAGATCTCAATCACCTAAATTTCCATTAGCCGTCGGATCAAAATAAGTGGAAGCATAGAATAAGTTAAAATAAGGGCGTGCTAATCTCAGTGACCGATAATTGGGCACTCAAATCTACACTTGATAGGGAATATTAGACCCCCCCTACCTTTCTATCGTTAACCATGGGGGGGGGGGGTCCAAGTTAGTGGTATTTCACATGTGGGACCCTCATACGTGTCACCTTATTGTCAACTCGGACCCCCCTTACTCATTACCACTTACTGCCTAACCCCCCCTCCGAGTAAACCACCAAACCGATAATACATACCAACTTTGCACTCCGACGTCACACTCGACTACCTACTACACGTCACACTCCACAACTGCGCTCTACCTCCACACTTCACTACACTACCTACACACATCACCCATGTCAGCAAGGACATGTGGCATACCACGTCAGCAAGGACATGTGGAAGACCATGTCAGAAAGTACTCATGGCATAATCAGATGATGACAAATGTCAAGAGGAAATTGTCTCGTGCCATGTCAACAAGTGACATAAGAAAGCTACGTCACTCTGGGACATTTATTTCGGGAGTTTTGTCACCAAAAAATGTCAAAAGTCCCGAAGCACAAAGTTTCAAAGTCACTCTCAACCATCAGATCTAAAGATCACTTCGGGTGCATTCTCATTCGTTGATCTAGTTCAGTGGAAGGATAGTGTAAGTGGAAGTGTTAACCGACACCTAGAAGTCTCCACCACCTATGACTTATTCAGTAGGTGACTGCTCTGGAGGAAAATGAAGCAACGATTAGCCTAAAGTCTCGAAGTTACGAACACTGAAGACCCGAAGAAGACCCTGGATGTTGATTGCTAGAAGTGGCACGTGCAAGAAGATTATGCATTTGGGTGAAATCACTCTAGGAGAAACGAGTGCATAGGAGCTGAAACTCTCAAAGCCTGAAGTTTCAAATTCACTCATCATTGTTGATCATGCAGGAGGGTACATGTCAATAGATCGTTGACTCCAGGTGAAAGCATTCATGGAAAAGTGAAGCACCAAAGATTCAAAAATGCAGGAGTCCCCGAGCGGAGGATAGTCGTTGGAATAAGGAGGACAAATTTCAACAAATCTTCCATTTTGAAAGATATCCAGTGAGAAGAAATGATAAGTTGATATTCAAAATATCTGAAGTCTAGAGACCCGAAGGAGATCTTGACTGTTGATTCGATAGGGACACGTGTCAGTGAATTGTCAACTTCAGAAGATTGACATACAGAGGAAAGAAAGGGTTGAGATTTGAAACTCCTGAAGCCTGGATCATGAAATAAATCACAGTCGTTGATTTAGGAAGGTTAGATCTGATCCGCAGATCGTGAAAGAACAAATCTGAAACTTTCGTTCAGAAGCACCATCAAGATCATGATATCAACAGTCCCATTGCATTGTGGGGATTGAATATGTGCAAACTTTAAAAAGATGAAGGCAAGCCACAATCGAAACTGTGTTTTTGGAGAAATAACACATGGAGGATCGAGGTAAATTGCAGGGAAAATAGTAGTTTGATACAAACCACCTTTGGAAATGCTCACAATCTCTTGGTCACATGAGATCTTCACCCAAGGTCATATCAAGAAACAAATCTAGCACTCACTAGACTGAGATTGAAAAGTGCCTTTTGAATAGGCATTTGGTCATCGTCGGTGGTCATGTAAAGGAAGGGGATTAGAAGCCAAAGAAGCCAAAAATGATTGAATGTAACCACAAGAGAAGACAAAAAGTTACGAATTCCAGAGAATCCAAAGAATCTCGGGATAATGCCCTCTAATGATGAACAGATTCAGAATAACCGCTAAAGAAGATGAAGAGTTTGGATGATGATTAGGCAGAGGACTTGAGGCGAGAAAGTCATGAATAATAGAGAAGGTTGTGTTCTTTTTCGATAGTTATGCATGTGGGTAGAAGGTGACTGAGTACATGACCTAAACTGGAGATCAGAGATGCATTGTATAGCATGTAGAGACATCACAGATTATAAAGGAAGAAGATAAGATGAATAGAAAAATCAGAGTGCGCAGCAGGAAAAAGAGCAGAGTATAGAAGAAGAACAGAGTAATAGAAGATGGAAGGGGCAGAGGAGACATGGAGCTATAATAGACCATATCAGAGACAGATCAAGTAAGTAATGTTTTTTAAGATTCAATCAGGGTGGTGATGTAGATGACCCCCTTCAGCAGGTTCTGTGTGACCTCCTGGTCTAAGGATTATTCAATTTCCCCTTGAGCCGAAGTGACTCCTTGGATTCCCACTGGAATCTTCAATTATCGATCCACAGGTCCTTCTATTCTTCCCCACAGATTCTGTACACGTCCATGGACTTTTACCTGAAATGGAATTTTCGGTTTTTGGGACTCCTTGAGTCCTAATGTCGAGAGTCCTTGACGTTTCAATCTCCCGATACCTGTAATACCAAAACATCAAAAATAACTTCACTCGTGGTTAGCCCCCGGGGCTATACCCTTAGTCCATGTGACCGCTTTTCCCGTGACCGTAGTATTCTTGGGGATTATTGATGCAAAGTGCTCGACTTCCTATCCTCAAGACTTTCGAAAAGCCAAAATTCGGAATGCCGAAAATACTTGCCCCGACTTCCTCCTTCTTTCACAATTTCATATTTCTCAGTGTCAAAATGCTTGGTTCTCTTGTCCTCGAAACTCTTGGTGTTCCGAACTCTAAAATGATCGATGAATATACCAATTCCTTGCATCCCATGCTATTCCTTAGTAGCTTTTGGTTTTTCATGTTTTGGGCTTTCCTGATGCAAGGCTTTTCTCTTGTCCCTGCTCCTTAGACTTCCTGGTATCGAGAATATCGAAATAGTCCTTTCACTCCTGGCCAGGATCAATGGCTATGATCTGATCTAAAATCAACAACCCTGATCCTTTCAAAGTTTTATGGGTCAAGAGTTTCAAACTCTTATCCCTTCCTTTTTTGGTAGCCGAAATACCGAAATGCTCCTTTCGAGACTTTTCTCTCGATGCCTGGGTAACTGCCACATGTCCTCCACTTGGACGGCCCTGATCCTTGTTGGTTTTTGGGACTTCGTGAACCCAAGGATACTAATCCTTTGTTCTTTCAAATCCTTGGCATCTGAAATCCTAGTGGATTCCCTATCTTCGCCACGTGTCCTCCCACAGATGGAGGGCTCTGATCATTTTGTGACTTTGTAAGTCATGAAGTTGAAAGGCTTCCCTGTTCACCCTTTGATGTTTGAATCCCTGAGATGTGAGGATCTCATGACACCTGTCCTCCTCATATGGATGGTCCCTATTCACTTCAGGACTTCATGATTCATGACCTTCAATCTCTGTCCTCTCATCCTCAGAACCTCCGAACTTCCGAAGTCTGAACTCCCGATACCTCTAACCTGTCAGGACTTTCTGGATTCTCTACTCTACACATGAGGGTTAAACCTCGTGCTCATTCTTCCATATCTGACGGCTGTCGACTGTCTGAGCAAGATCTGATGACCCAGACCTATTCTTCCACTACACTTCTCCTGTTACTACCTGAATGTGGAATTTAACGGTCCAGATCTTCCCTTCAACTTGATTTGATGGTAGTTGTGCTCTTCTTGAGCATGCACTTTCTTCCTTCTACTTGGAATATTTTCGAAATGTCAAAGGTTCAACCTTTTCTTCCTATACAAGTTCTACAACAATTGGTCTCACCTACATTCTTCAATGATGTTGTCCCTCTTGAGCTTTACTTCTCTGAAACCATGAAAGGTTTATTCTATCTCAGCACTCCTTGCAGAGTCTTTGGATGCTAACTCGGTGTTGTCTATCCTGAGCTTGTCTGCTTTATCTAACCTCTAAGGAACTTTATCCTTTTCCCCTCTCCTTCAGATGGAGAATTCAATGCCTTCTTGGCATCCTCTTGGTTCTGGGACTTTGAAATATCCAAAGAATTTCCCTTTCAGCCTCTGCGATCTTTGCAGCTATGGCCTGCACGTAAAAGCACTACTCCTCCTGAGCTTTGTCCACTCTTCTGAAACCTTGAAAAGGGTTCCACGACCTCTGTGACTCCTACAGGGTATCTGCACACATGAAGGTGATATCTCTTTTGATATTCTCTGCTACTCAGATCTTTAAGGGACTTCACCCTTTCCTTCTCCCTTAGATGGAGAATATGATGCCCTCCTAGCATTCTTTGCTCAAGCAACTTCTTACCAAGTCTGTAGGGTGTTTAGAAACCCTATGAAGATCCTTCTCTAGACTCTTCTCTATTACAGAACTCAAAAGATTTATTTCCTTCTATGATCTATCTTCACACTGACTCAATGCCCTCCTGGTAGAGTGTCTAGAATCCCCAGAGATTGTGTTCTCTATTTGAACTCATAGCAGAGTTCCTTTTCAGCACTTTGTGCCTATGCTGAATGCCCTCCTGGCAGAGCTTTATAGAACCCTCAGTAGTTCCATCTTCCTCCTGAACTCAACATAGTTCTTCTGTGCACTCTATGCACCTTCTCAATGCCCCCTTGGTAGAGCTCTACAGAACTCCTCAGAGATTCTATCTTCTACTTTGTCCTCCTCTACATAGTCCCGCCTTCAAGGCATTCCATAACCTTGAGGTCTTCCTTTGAGTCAATGATTCAACTATTGTGCCCTCCTAGCACGTCTTTTCCCAAATTCTGTAGAAATGGAAGTTCTCTCTAAGCACTGGCTATCAGAACCCGCAGTGTCATGTCACGCCCTCTTGGCATGAAGCCTCAAAGATCTCCAACCTTGAAATCAAAGAACTCTTGCAAATGCACATCCCTATTACATACATTCACAACATATAATAACACACATAGACATTCATTCAATACAGACAATATGCAGGAGAAAATGTTGTTTGTATTAATATAAAATGCCTATTTTTACAAGGTGTTCCTGAGCTCAGACTGTGAACAAGTCTCGCTCCTTCTCTCTATGCTCATTTGACTAACTCAAAATGAGATCAAAATATATTTTTACATGAGGGGGCTCTTCGAGCTCTTCCCTCCATCTTCACCTACCTATTCAATCTACATTGAATTACCATTAATTGGCTGTCTAGTCCGAATCAGAGCTAGATTACAGCCTTACAACCATTAAAGGTTATCTATAGCTAATGCCTACTCAAAGGTACGACTCTATGGATCCACGGACTTACAATGTTAAATTTACATTACATTCAAATTCAAAATTTGAAATGAGGGTTGCTCCTCTCTTCCTTGAATGTGTGTGTTTTGAATGCGTTGAGCTGGCTGGCTGGCTAGCGTGGCTGGCTTGGGAGCAATGCTCCTACATCATACTCCTCTGTTGCAAAATTCATGAGCTCCTACTCATGAGCTCTCTTCCTTGGCTGTTGAAATCCTCCTGGATCCCAAAAAATCCTCTGGAGTTGTTCATCTGCTTCATGTCTATGTTTCTGTTGCTGCTTCCACTGTGCTTCTATTGTGTTGTTTCTTTTCTTCTACTCAACTTCCCTTTACTGGAAGCTTTTGCTGATTTGACCATCAACTCTCGGATCTTCTCGATCATCTCATCTATATGCTCTAGTGGTTGGATCTATTCTTGTTGTCTCCTCTAATGCATTTTCTTTCTGCAAATGGGTAGATCACCATCATCTCCCATGCTGCCTTCTTCATCTTCTTTGGCCTCAACTTGCCACTCTGTTGCAAACTCATTTGCAGTATTCTTTTGACTGATCTGCTATTCAACCATCATCTCTGACAGTGCTGCTACTACTATTTCTCTTGCTAGTATGTGTCCAAATTCTTCCAGCTGCTCTTTAGCCTGGAATTTTTCCTCACCTGTTGTTGCATACCTCAGTACTACAGTCTTTATCAGTTCAGCTCCCTGACTAAAAATTCTAAGAAATTCCTCAGAATGATCTTTTGGTGATATCTTCTCACGACAATCACCTACTGGCTCTGGATTGTTCAACCAATTCTCTAGCATCTCCAACTCCATCTCCCATTGAGTGATCATTTTATCTGCCTGGCCTTTGGCTTCTTCTGCTGTCATCTTCAGTGCTACAGTTTTCTCCCTTTCAGCTTCCTGACTGAAACTGTCGAGCCATTCCTCAAAATGCTCTTTTGCTTCTGCTTGGGTAGATTCTAATGTCTGCTCCAATTCTCTTTCCATGATAGTCTCTACTAGTTGTCCTTCTGCTATCATTTCATCTACAACACAAACTTCTGCCTCCCCTGGGCTATGTGGTAGGAATATTCCAATTCCCCCAATCATTAGAAGATCCCTCTGATCCTCCTTCCCTGTTAGCTGCATCTGTTGATATGAACTCACTCCTGAGTTCCTGAGACATTTAGATAGTCTCACTTCTTTTCCCTTGCCCACCTGGAAATTTAAATTCCCCTTGCTGTCCTCCTGACATTCTATGAGATCCCACAGTAATCTCATCTCGTTGCCTTCATGGAAATTGGGAATTTCTTTTCTGCCCTCTTGGCAGTCTCTGAGATCCCCAGTGACCTCATTTCATTTCCCTCTTGGCAATTGGGAATTTCTTCTCTGCCCTCTTGGCAGTGCTCAAGATCTTCCAGTGATCTCATCTCCTCTGGTCCATTGAGGTTTTCAGCATGCCTCAACCATCCTTTTAACAACCTCTGCTGTCTTTTAGCCATCAATTCTTTGACTAGCCAATTTTCTTTTGTTCTCATGGTCCATTCATATACCCATCTCGACTTAGCATTCTCTTGCACCTGCAACGCAAGTTCATTCATCCTTGCTCTGATCTCAACGAGTTCTATATCCCTTGCAACGTCCTCTTGTTGCTAGTGGTTCTTATTTCCACCATGCTTATGCCCTTCAGTAGCCATCTCATTGTCTTCTGTCTGCTCTCCTGGAAAACTTGTTACTGTCACTCTGCAACCTTGAGTGTTTTTAGCATATCCTATAGTCCTCCTGACTATATTCTAGATTGCTTCCTATATGCAACAACCTTCACAGAGTCTCCAACACTCTGCTTTTCCTTCTCCTCACTTCACCTGAAATATATAGATGAAGTCCCACTCTGATACCACCTGACGTATATGGCCCCCTTCAGCAGGTTCTGTGCAACCTCTCGGTCTAAGGATCGTTCAATTTCCCCTTAATCTGAAGAAACTCCTTGGATTCCCACTGAAATCTAAAAATTATCAATCCACATGTCCTTCTATTCTTCCCCACGGACTCTGTACACGTCCATGGACTTTTCCTCGAAATGGAATTTTCAGTTTTTGGGACTCCCTGAGTCCTAATGTCAAGAGTCCTTGACTCTTCAATCTCGCGGTACTCGTAATACTGAAACATCGAAAATGGCTTCACTCGTGGTTATCCCCCGGGGCTATACCCTTAATCCATGTGACCGCTTTTCTTGTGATCGTAGTCTTCTCCTGGATTATGGACGCAAAGCACCTGACTCCCTATCCTCAAGACTTTTGGAAAGTCGAAATCTAAAATGCTGCAAATACTTGTCCCAGCTTCCTCCTTTCACAATTTTAAAGTTCCCAATGCTGAAACACTTGGTTCTCTTGTCCTCGAAACTAGCGGTGTTTCGAACTCTAAAATGACCGGTGAATATACCATTTCTCTGCGTCTTATGCTATTCCTTAGCAACTTCCAGGTTTTTGTGTTTCAGGGCTTTCCTAATGCAAGGCTTTCCTCCTGTCCCTACTCCTTAGACTTCCTGGTATCCGAAATACCAAAATAGTCCTTTTACTCCTTGTTGGGATCAACGACTGTGATCTGATCTCAAATCAACAACCTTGATCCTTTCATAATTTTATGGGTCAAGAGTTTCAAATTCTTACCCCTGCCTCTTCCGGTAGCTGAAATATCGAAATGCTCCTTTCAAGACTTTTCTCTCAATGCCTGGGTCGCTGCCACGTGTCCTCCACTTGGACGGTCCTGATCTTTGTTGGTTTTCGGGACTCCATGAACCCAACGATACTAATCCTTTTTTCTTTTGAATCCCTGGTATCCAAAATCCCAGTGGATTCCCGATCTTCTCCACATGTCCTCCCACAAATGGAGGGTTCTAATCGTTTCATGACTTCGTAAGTCATGAAGTCAAAAGGCTTCCCTATTTGCCCTTCGATGTTCGAATCCATGAGATGTGAGGATCTCGTGACACCTATCCTCCTCAGATGCACGGTCCCTATTCACTTCAGGACTTCGTGACTTGTGACCTTCAGTTTGTGGCCTCTCGTCCTCAGAACCTCCGAACTTCCAAAGTCCAAAATCCGGATACCTCTACCTTGTCGAGACTTTCTGGATTCTCTACTCTATGCATGAGGGTTAAACCTCATGCTCCTTCTTCCAGATCTGACGATTGTTGGCTATCTGAGCAAGATATGATGGCCCGGACCTATTCTTCCATTGTGCTTCTCCTGCTGCTACCTGGACATGGAATTTAATGGTCCAGATCTTCCCTTTGGATTGATCCGACGACAGCTATGCTCCTCCTGAGCATGCACTTTCTTCCTTTTGCTTGGAAGATTTTCCAAATGTCAAAGGTTCAATCTATGCTTCCTTTGTGAGTTCTACAAAAATTGGTCTCGCCTGCATTCTTCAATAATGATGTCCCTCCTGAGATTTACTTCTCTAAAACCTTGAAAGGTTTCTTCTATCTCTGCACTCCTTGCAGAGTCTCTGCACGCTAACTCGGTGTTGTCTATCTTGAGCTTGTCTGATTTCTCCGACCTCTAAGGAACTTGGTCCTTTTCCCCTCTCCTTCAGATGGAGAATTCCATTCCTTCTTGGAAGCCTCTCGATTCCGGGACTTCAAACTCTCCAAAGAATTTCCCTTTCGGCCTCTGCAATCTTTGCAGCTATGGCCTGTGCATAAAAGCACAACTCCTCTTGAACTTTATCCACTCTTCTGAAACCTTGAAAAGGGTTCCACAACCTCTGTGACTCCTACAGGGTATTTTCACACATGAAGGTGTTATCTCTTCTGAGCTTCTCTGCTACTTAGATCTTTAAGGGACTTCACCCTTTCCTTCTCCCTTAGATGAAGAATCTGATGCCCTACTGGCAATCCTTTGCTCAAGCAACTTCTTGCTGAGCTTGCAGGGTGTTTAGAAACCCTGTGAAGATTCTTCTCTGGACTCTTCTCTATTATAGAACTCAAAAGATTTCTTTCCTTCTGTGCTCTATTTGCACATTGACTCAATTCCCTCCTGGCAGAGTGTCTAGAATCCCTAGTGATTCTGTCTTCTATTTGAACTCACAGCAGAGTTCCTCTTCAACACTCTATGCCTATGCTCAATGATCTCTTGGAAGAGCTCTATATAACCCTCAATAGTTCTATATTCCTCTTGAACTCAACAGAGTTCCTCTATGCACTCTATGCACCTACTCAATACCCCCTTGGAAGAGCTCTACAGAACTCCTCAGAGATTCTTTCTTCTATTATGTCCTCCTCTACACAGTCCTACCTTCAAGGTGTTCAACAACCTTGAGGTCTTCCTCTGAGTTGATGGTTCATCTATTGTGCCCTCCTAACACATCTTTGTCCAAATTCTACAGAACTGGAAGTGCTCTCTAAGCACTGGCTATTAGAACCCATAGTGTCCTGTCATGCCCTCTTGGCATGAAGCCTCAAATATCTCCAACCCTGAAATCAAAGAAATCCTATAAATGCACATCCCTATAACATACATTCACAGCATATAAGAACACACATAGACATTCATTCAACACAGACAATATGCAGGAAAAACTGCTATTTGTATTAATATAAAATGCATGTTTTTACAAGGTCTTCCTGAGATCAAACTGTGAACAAGTCTCGCTCCTTCTCTCTATGCTCATTTGACTAACTCAAAATGAGATCAAAATATCTTTTTACATGAGGGGGCTCTTTGAGCTCTTCCCTCCATCTTCACCTACCTATTCAATATACATTGAATTACTATTAATTGGTTGTCTAGTCCGAATCAGAGCTAGATTGTAGCCTTACAACCATTAAAGGCTATCTACAGCTAATGCCTACTCAAAGGAACGACTCTATGGATCCATGGCCTTACAACATTAATTTTTCATTACATTCAAATTCAAAATTTGAAATGAGGGCTGCACCTCTCTTCCTTGAATGTGTGCGCTTTGAATGCGTTGAGCTGGATGGCTAGCTGGCACGACTGGCTTGGGAGCGATGCTCCTGCATCAGGTGGTAGGGTGGTTCTAGGGAGGATTGAAGTCCTATAAATTCTAGTTGGTTCTAGAATATATTATGGGAGTTGGTTCTTCCATCTGGTGGGTGCAAAAGAAACCTCAGAGTTGGTGCTAGAGAAATTTGAGATTTGATGCTCTCTACAAGTTGTAGCTTGCTATCAGAGGTTGTAGCCTCATATTTTATTTGGAGCTCAAATACCATGATGTACATGAAATTTGGAGCTTGATTGACATCCTAATAAGAAGAGGTTTTCACCCTTATGGGTTTCCTCATGAAAATCAGTGCCTCTGTGTATTCTGTGTGATTGATAAAATATTGTATATCTATGCATGTTGAGTTATCAATAACACATTATATAATAATCTAGAAAGAATAAAAAAATAACAGGAAAAGTTTCAAGCTTATATACATAGTTGATTAACCCCCCCCCCTCTCAATTATATTTCCAACAATTGGTATCAGAGTCGGTGCCTTTCATCAAAGGTAGATCCATAAGCTTGAACATGACTAGTCATGATGGAAGTTCAACTAATAGACCCCCTCTATTTGATGGAACAAACTTTGCCTTCTGGAAAATAAGAATGAGAGCACATTTAATGTCTTTGGGTGCTGATGTTTGGGATGTCGTTGAAATGGGATATGTGAAGCATGTAGTCTTGGCCTCAAAAGATGATAAGATGGATTTTAGATTTAATGAAAAAGAAATGAATGCCATCCTCAATAGACTTTCTAAAGCCAATTTTGTCTAAGTCATGCACTGTGATTCAGAAAAAGTTATGTGGGACAAGTTGATAAGTAGTTATGAAGGTAATGTAAAGGTGAAATATGCAAAACTTCAGACTCACAGACTGAAATTTGAGCAGTTGAAGATGGATGAAGATGAAACTATCAATAATTACTTCTCACGTATAAAATAACTTGTCAACACTATGAAATTCCTAGGTGAAATGATAGATGAATCTTTTCTAGTCTAGAAAATATTAAGATCTCTTCTTGATAGATTTAACTCAAAGGTATCTTCTATAGAGGGAATCACTGATCTCAAAACATTGACACCAAATTAACCTCTTAGAACCCTATCTGCTTATGAAATGAGAATCACCAAAGGTAAATCCACTACAAGAGAGACATTTTTTAAAGTAGATAAAAACACAGACTCCGATATAGATGAGATTGAAGAAAATTTTGTGAGAAGACTGAAGGAAGGATCAAGCAAATACAAAGGTAAACTTCCCTTCAAATGTTTCAACTGTGGTAAGATAGGTCATTTTGCATCTAAGGGTACTCACAAAATAAAGGATCAGAAATATGACGATGAAGAGAAGCACAAACAAAAGAAGGTCTATAAAAAGAATAATTTTAAGAAGAAAAGCCTTTGTGTAAACAATGATGATGATCCCTCAGATGATGAAAACAGTGACTCTTCTATTGAATATAAAATAAATGATATCATGCTAATAGATTTAGAAGATCTAAACACTTAAGATACAGGAAGTGAGTTCACTGATTGTGAAGAAATAGTATATCTTGAAGGAGAACTTGTCAATGCCATGGAAGAGATTGATAGACTCAGAGAAAAGAAAATAAAAGAAAAAAATTTACTGCTCAGGTATGAGAAAACATGCAATGAACCATCTGAAGAAATTTCTTTGTTGAAGGTTAAGTTATAAGAAGTTATGAATATTAAAGACATCCTCAAACAAAAAATTGAGGGAAGATGAAACAAAAGGTGAAAAATTGGAAGCTGAAGTAGTGACTGTCAGAAAAGATCTAGAGAAATTCCAGGCCTTATATCATCAAAATTTGACAAGTATTAAAGCCTTAGAAGGATTAGCCTCCATTTTGAATCAGCAAAGGAATTCAAAGTTGAAATCTGGTTTGGGTGATGAAGAGGGATCAAGTAGTGGTCAACCAAGCAACGAAGAATCCATCAATTTTTTCAAATCTACAACCATTGACAACAACAACCCTGCAGAAACAAAGGAATAGAATCATCCACCAAGGAGAAGTGAAGGAAAAACTACTAGAACTGAATCTGTAGAACAAAGAAATAACACACCCTATGCTCAAGGAAATCATCAACATGGAACAAATCGACCTGCTCAAAGAAGACAACCATTTTCCAGTTACAAATATTTTTTTTGTGGATATTGTTTTTACTGCTCTAACTTTGGCCACAAAGCTGTAAAATGTTCTTTAATATTTAGACATGAGAAATCAAGACAACCAAGGAATACATATCTTCCACAACAAAGAATGAGACAACTAAGTAACAAAAAACCACAGATTGCAAATCATGTGATGGCTGGGAAAAGGACGCATATTACACATAATAATCGTTATGATCCTTTATTCAATGAACCTGAATGTTACATCTACCATAATTATGGATATAAAGCTGCAGACTATTGCTTAAAAAACTATAAGCTAGATTCAAATCACAGAGCTGAAAATGTCAAGGTTTGGAAGAAGAATGAAGATAACAAGTGTGGTTTAGTTTTGTCAGCTCAAAGACAAAAGGACACCTGGTATATTGACAACGGATGCTCCAGTCATATGACAAGTGACAAAAGTAAGTTCCTATTACTCAAAGAAAATAAATTAGGGAGTGTGACCTTTGGAAATGATGCTCCAGGAAAGATCAGAGGTAAAGGTCTATTAAGCTTAAGTAATGGAAGAAGCAAAGCTGAAGATGTATTATTTTTTGATGGTTTAAAGATAATATTCTTAGTGTCAGTCAGATATGTGACAGAGGATGTGAAGTCACTTTCACTGCCAAGAATTGTAAAATAAAGACATTAAGCACATGAGAGTTGATTGCAAAAGGGGTTATAACTGAAAATAATGTATATGTTCTAAACGAAGATAAGGAGAAATGCCATTTAAGCAAACTTGATGAAATTTGGTTATGAAATTGAAGGCTTGGACACTTGAATTTTGATCATATTGTCAAACTGAATAATGAAGGCACTGTGAAAGACCTTCCAAGAATATCTAAGCATAATAACTCTGTATGTGAATCATGTCAAATGGGGAAGCTGACTCATGCTCAATTCAACTAGAAGAGTTTCACATATTTAGAGAAGCCACTTCAAATTGTTCATATGGATCTGTGTGGACCATCGCAAAAGGAAGGAACTGGAGGAGAACGTTACTTTATGCTAGTCATTGATGACTTCTCCAGACTTATGTGGGTTGACTTTCTAAGAGAAAAATATGATACATTTGACAAGTTCAAAACGTTTAAGGCATTAGATGAGAATCAGACATGAAGGAAGTTAAAGGAAATTCACTCAGACATGGGAGAATAATTTTTGTCAAGAGATTTCAAAGAATTATGTGATGGACATGGAATTAAAAGAGAATAAACTATTCCAGGTACTCCTCAACAAAATGGAGTTGTAGAATGCCAAAATAGATTAGTTCAATAGATGACACGAGATATGATGAGTGAAAGGGACATTTCACAAACCTTCTGGGTGGAGGTTGTTCACACGACTGTTCATATTCTAAGCAAAGCGCATCTAAGTCTGAACAGTGATAAAAATCCATATGAGTTGTGGTTTGGTCGAACTGTATCAATCGATCACTTCAAATTATTTGGAAGTAAATGATACATCAAGAATAATGATGATCATCTGGGAAAATTTGATAGTAGAGATGATGAAGGTATATTCTTAGGATATACAATGAGTAGTAAAGGATACATATGCCTTAACAAAAGAATGCATAAATTAGTAGACTGTATTGATGTTCGAATTGATGAAGAAGCTCATGTAAAAGATCAACAGAGAATAAGCACTAAGCTAGATGAAAAAGATGATGAGAATAATGAATATAAAGAAAAGAAATCTTAGAGTCACAAGAAGATGATGACTTAGGTAGAGAAGAGGCACCCATACAAGAAGAGTCAGGAAAACAATCGACATCAAATCCTTCCTCCATAATTACTCAAAATAATCATCTTGAAAGTCAGATAATTGGTGAGAAAGACAAAGGTGTACAAACCAGGAGAAGGATAATCAAAGACACTGAGCAATCACATATAGCCTTCATATCCATGGTGGAACCTAAGAACTTTAATTAAGCTAGTAAAGAAGTAAATTGGTTAAAATCAATGAATGAGGAACTCCGCTAGATTGAAAAGAATGACACTTGGGAACTCGTTCCTAGGCCAACAAATAAAAATGTAATAGGATACAAATGGGTCTACAAAAGCAAGAGGAATGAGAAAGGAAATATTGTACGAAATAAGGCTAGATTGGTCTGCAAAGGATATGCTCAAATAGAAGGACTGGATTTTGATGAAACATTTGCACCCGTAGCAAGATTAGAAGCTATTAGAATGTTTCTTGCCTATGCGTGTCATAAAAAGTTTAAAGTCTGTTAAATGGATGTCAAGTCATCTTTTATAAATGGAGATATAAAAGAAGAAGTCTATATGGAACAACTAGATGGTTTCCAACTATCAGATAACCCTGACTTTGTTTGCAAGCTAAAGAAAGATTTATATGGGTTGAAACAAGCTCCTCGTGCCTGGTATTACAGACTGGATAAGTATCTTCAAGAAAAAGGGTTCAAGAGAGGAACAATTGACAAAAATCTATATATAAAATAGAGGTTAATGATTTGCTCATTGTGTTGGTCTATGTAGATGACATCATCTTCAGAATCAATAATGCTTCATTGGTACAATGGTTTTCTTCTCCCATGCAGTCTAAATTTGAAATGTCTATGATAGGGGAACTGCCATTTTTTCTTGGTCTGCAAATTACTCAGAGGTATGAAGGAATTTTTCTTTCTCAGGAGAAATATCTAAGAGAAATGTTGAAAAGGTTTCAAATGGAAGATTCTACACCTATGAGCACACCTATGGTCACTGGATGCAAATTAAGCAATGATGATGACTCACCTGATGTTGATCAGAGTTCATATAGGTCTATGATAGGCATCCTATTGTACATCACAACATCCCGTCTAGACTTAATGCATGCTATTGGAATGGTAGGAAGGTATCACGCTGCACCTAAACAGAGTCATCTATTAGCTGTCAAAAGAATACTCAGATACTTGAAAGGAACAATGAACTATGGCCTATGGTATCTTAGGAATCATAATTTTCAACTATCAATCTATTCAGATGTTGATTGGGCTAACCGCATGGATGAAAGGAAAAGCCTGAGTGGAGGTGCATTCTTCTTAGGATATTCTCTCCTAGCATGGTTGAGAAAGAAGAAAGGTTCCATTTCCTTATTGACTACAAAAGATGAATACATTGCAGTTGCCACTTGTTGTAACCAAGTATTATGGATGATTCATACACTTGCAGACTTGGAGGTAAAGTATAATGCACTGATCCCAATTCATTGTGATAATACTAGTGCAAATAGTGTGTCAAAGAATCCTGTATTTCACTCCAAGACCAAGCATATACCCATCAAGTATTTCTTATTGAGGGACCATGTAACCAATATTGTTGTTTCTTTGAATTATATTCCATCCAAAGATCAGATTGTTGACATCTTCACTAAACCGCTTCCAAAATCTCACTTTGAATATCTACGCCAAAAGTTGGGTGTGACCCTGTTATCAAGTTAAAATATTCTATCTAATCAAGGGGAGAGTGCTCCTAGTATATCTGATCATGGGGAGCACAGAGTCACTCTCTCTTTTCTTTGACATTGATGTAAAAGGGTGAGAAAAAGGTGTTTTCTGTAGGCTACAGTTGGAGGTCTAAGCAGAATAGTGCAGTCTTTCAACATTGCTATCAATGCCAAAGGGGGATATTGTTGGCATGTTTACAGGAAGAATGTTCTTTTCATTGATGGAAAGAACAACAAAGAATGATATCTCAAGAGTGCTGAAGATGAGAAAGCTCATAAGAGATAGTGGTTTCGAGAAGTGCAGATGAGGTCCAACAAACGGACTCGCAGGAGGAGGAAAGGTCAAGATCTGTGAACACCTAGAAATCCTTCTAAGTCAGAGAAATCAAAAGCTCAAGGGGAAGAATGACAGTGGTCATTGTATCATCAATCCAAAGGACCAAAAAATGTCAGATTGGTTTAAGTGGAAGGATAGGATAAGCAAGGGTTGAGATCTGAGATCTCAATCACCCAAATTTTCATCAGTCGTCAGATCGAAATAAGTGGAAGGACATGGTAAGTTAGAATAAGGGTGTGCTAATATTAGTGGTCG
>JZKD02S0210644.1:151335-215588 GCA_000966675.3 Picea glauca
CCTTATTTTCAAATTAGACCCCCCTCTCTCATTACCACTTATGGCCTAACCCCTCCTTTGAGTAAACCACCAAACCACTCATACATACCACCTCCACGCTCTGACGTCACACTCCACTACCTGCTACACATCATACTCCAATACCATGATCTACCTCCACACTCCACTACACTGCCTACATGTCTCACCCACGTCAGCAGACCACCTCACCAAGGACATGTGGCAGACCACATCAACAAGGACATGTGGAAGACCATGTCAACAAGTACACATGGCATAATTATATGATGACAAGTATCAAGAGGAAATTGTCTTGTTCCACGTCAACAAGTGATGTAAGAAATCTACGTCACTCCGAGAGATTTAATTCGGGAGTTTAATCACCAAAAAATTTCAAAATCCCATAACTCCCGAGGGATGAAGGTCCGAAGTCACTCTCAGCTATCTGATCTGAATATCACTTTGGGTGCATTCTCAACCATTGATTTAGTTTAGTGGAAGGACAATGTAAGTGGAAGTGTTGGCTGACGACAAGCGATCTCCACCGCCTATGACTTATTTAGTAGGTGATCACTCCAGAGGAGAATGAAGAAACGATTATCCTAAAGTCCCAAAGTCCCAAACACCAAAGACCCGAAGAAGACCCTAGTCGTTGATCGCCAGGAGGGGTAGGTGTCATAAGATTATGCATTCAGGTGAAAGCACTCTGGAAGAAATGAGTGCATACAAGTTGAAACTCCCGAAGCTTGAAGTGTTGAAGTCACTCATGATCGTTGATCATGCAGGAGGATACGTGTCAATAGATCATTGACTCCATGTGAAAGTGTTCATGGAAAAGTGAAGCACTGAAGAGTTGAAAAGGTAGGAGTTCTAGAGCGAAGGATATTCATTGGATTAAGGAGAACCGGTGTCAACAAATCTTGCATTTCGGAAGATATCTAGTCAAAAGAAACGAGAAGTTGAGATTCAAAATCTGCGAAGTCCAGAGACCCGAATAATATCTTGGCCATTGATCCGAGAGGGACATGTGTCAGTGGATTTTCAACTCCGGAAGATTGACATATGGAGGAAAGAAAGGGTTGATATTTTAAAATCCTGAAGCTCGGATCACAAAATAAATCACAGCCATTGATTTAGGAAGGTTAGATTTGATTCGGATATCATGAAAGAAAAAATCTGAACCATCCATTCAGAAGCACCGTCAAGATTGTGAGATCAAAGGTCCCATCACATTATGGGGATTGAATATGAGTGAACATTAAAAAGATGAAGGAAGGCCATAATCGAAACCATGGTTTTGGATAAAGGACACGTGGAGGCTCGAGGTAAAATGCGAGGAAAAAAGTAGTTTTATACAAACCACCTTTGGATGCACCTGCAATTTCATGGTGACATGATATTTTCACCCAAGATCATATCGAGAAATGGAGGTAGCACTCACTATACTAAGATCATAAAGTGCATTTTGAATAGGCATTTGGTCACCGTCGGTGGTCACGTGAAGGAAGGGGCTTAAAATCCAAAGAAGACAAAAACGACTGACTATAACTACCAGAGAAGATGAAGAGTTGCAACTACGAGAGAAGCCAAAGAATCTCAGGATAACACCATCTAATGATGAACAGATTCAAAATAACTACTAGAGAAGATGAAGAGTTTGGATGATGATTAGGGAGAGGACTTGAGCTGATAAAGACATGCAAAATAGAAAAGATAGTGTGATTTTTCGATAGTTATGCATGTGGGTAGAAGGTGACCGAGTACATGATTTGAACTAGAGATCATAGGTACAACATATATCATGCAGAGACAACACATAATATAAAGGAAGAAGAGAAGCTGAACAGAAAAATCAAAGTGTGCAGCAGGAGAAAGAGCAGAGTATATAAGAAGAACATAGTACTAGAAGCTTGAAGAGGTAGAGGATATATGGAGCTATAACAGACCATATCAGAGACAGAGCAAGCAAGTAAATATTTTTAATATTCAATCAGGGTGGTAGGGTGGTACTAGGGAGGATTTCAATCCTCTAAATTCTAGTTGGTGCTAGAAGATATTTTGGGAGTTGGTGCTTCCATCTAGTGGGTGCTAGAGAAACCTGGGAGTTGGTGCTTCCATCTAGTGGGTGCTAGAGAAACCTGGGAGTTGGTGCTTACATCTAGTTGGTGTTAGATAAATCTGAGAGTTGGTGCTCTATGCAAGTTGTAGCTTGGTATCAGAGGTTGTAGCCTCATATTTTATTTGGATCTCAAAGATTGGTATGTAAATGAAAGTTGGAGGTTGATTGAGTCCTAAGAAGAAGAGGTTTTCACCCTTATGGGTTTCCTCATGAAAATTAGTGTCTCTATGTATTTTGTGTGGTAGATCAATTATTGTATATATATGCATATTGAGTTATCAAAAACACATTAAATAATAATCTAGAAAGAATCATAAACTAACAGGAAAAGTTTCAAGCTTATATCCATAAATGATTCACACACCCCCCCTCTCTTAGTTTACTTCCAACATTCCAAACATAGAATCCTTGTGCATGTATTTATGTTTGTATTTTATTTCTCCAAAGTGCATATTTATCACCATTAAAACGTGGTATCCTAACTTTAGCATGATCCATGATCTCCTTCTAGTGGATAAACTATTTTTTGAAGTACCTAGTCTGATACCAATTGTTGGATTACTGAGAGGGGGGGTGAATTAGTAATAGAAATTATAATCATTTTTAACCATAGTATATAAGTGTTCCTATCTTTATGATCAATTTACCAATATCATTCCACAAGTGGAGAATAAATAAACCATGAATAATGAGAAATCACACCCATACATGGTACACCAGTATTTTTATGTGGAAACCCAATGCAGGAGAAAACCATGGAACGATTTTTCTTATATGAATTTAAGAATCAGATTCATTGGAAGCACCAACTTCATTTGTTTTCCAACCGCAACTAGAAGGAGGCTCCAATCCCCTAAATTTTCAAGATACAACCAGAAGGAAGCTTCAACTCCCTAATTTTCTAGATCCAACTAGAAGCAGGCTACAACCCCCTATGTTCTCTGGCTACAACCAGGAGGTGGCTATAACCACCTATCCTTGCCCAGTATTTCCACCTTGAAATATAAGATTCAAATATATGATGAAACAACTGTCAGACTATCATTGTGAGATATACCACTATAATATTGTACTAATTTGTGCCAATAACATGTAACCAACATGTACCAATAACATGTGATCAACCTGTACCAGTAATCATCATGTACCAACAAAATACCAATAGATACACAACTTATCTATATTGCAACCTATGTATGTATGTGGCCTATATATATTGCAGCTTGTGTTGGTACGCGGCCTGTCTATATTGCAGCTTGCATATAGCTTCATAAAGATAAGGTTTTCACCTTTGTGAAATTCAGACACTTTGTTGCCTCTGTCACATCAACTTGTAACCTGTCACTATGCCCAATCTGTAGTTGTTCCCTATGCATACATGATAATACATATCCTTTAACCAAGTGCATATATATCTCTCTAGTCATGTGCCATACATGTGTATACAATCATGCAATGTGTAATAAACCTCACATGGACTAGACATCAAACCCTCACTAATATGCAACCTCAAACTACACCAACAACTTTACAAACACATCACAACCAAAACCCTCAACCATGTACCAATAAATACAAGATATGCCTCAACACTCAAACCAACAAGATGTACCAATGATTAATATTAGACATAAAAATGTTGTATTTATGTAGATCTAGCTCATACCATACATGCCATATAATGAAAAACCTCTCTAGGGAAAATCCTCAATTTCCCATAACCATATCAAAAATTGACAACAATATCCAACTACACATAAGAATATGGCATACCTTTTGAATCTGTAGATAGATTTGTTGTACTTGATCATCGTAGGGCTTCCCAGTAGCTTTCTTTCAGACTCTAGAGACTTGGCATCTTCATCGACTCAATCTTTGATGGTTTTTCCCAAATGTACATGAACTCTTCTTATTCATCTTACATATGTACGCGCCCTAATCCACTGCATCCCACATATGTACACGACCTCCCCCACTACAACCCACTTAGACCTAAAAACCTAGGTTTTTTTTCCAATAATTCTCCAACTCCGACACGTTTTCCGCCAACCCTCCTTTGCTACTTCAACCTTGTGTAACCTCAGATGTATCAATGAATACATGCAATAAACTTTTCACAAATAATAGATATCCAATGTGTTCATTAGGTGCTAATAGGATACCCTCACTCTCGTATTTATACTCTCCAAGTAGCTTCCTCAAGGGGTTATATTCTAACTAAATTTACCCAACTTCCTTCTTTTAAGGCTAACCCACTTCTAACCACTTTGTCCACTTACAACCACTTTATTCAGAAATAGTAATATCTCCACTTCTAGTTGCAACTAATTTATTTTTAATTATTTTCTTTTTGTAACAACTTAACTCATGATTAACTCCTAGTTACAACCACTTTGACTAGTAAACTAATGAACTTCTTCTAGGAGATTCTATAATAAATTGACTTCTTTGACCCTCTAGGGTCTTCTAGATAACTCATGAGGGTTCTCCAACTTCACATGGCCATACCTCTCTAACCGTAAGGATTTATGTGACGTTCCACATATCACCGGAAACAAAATGACATATACTATCCATATAGAGTATTCTCAACTTCAAATACACTTATTTTCATACCTTTATACCTCAAACAAACTTAAGTCCCTTAACCGTATTCTTGGGGCTACCATAATTTGCTACTAGACTTGCTTCAAGGGTTGACCTCAATGACAACCAACCAAATTAATCAACAATGTGTTCTACTATTTGTGACCATATAAAAATTATCACATTTCTACCATGACCACCTCTTCCCTTAAAAAAACCACTGCCATCATGTTGGCAGCCAAATTATCATATTGCTTTGTCAATTTTTGAAATGCAAAAATTGCAAAGAATTTTTTTATCTGCTACCTAATTTGTATATATGATAGAATTGATCATTTTTTTGGGTGATTACTTGCTTGATCAGTTTGTTTTGATTTTATTTCATTAATAGCTAACATGTTTACCCATTTTAATTTCATGACTGAAAAGCATGAAATTGAAATATTTTCTTACAAGCACATTGATTCAGCTCTAAAGGTTTTCACCTTTTGAAATCAAACAAACCTTTGGAAGACCTAAAATCAAAAAACACTTAGGCATGGTGAATATGCAACCATGTAAATTTTTTATAAAAGTTTCAAAGAATAAGTATAAAACCAAGTCATGGATGATTTACATTATTATTAAATCAAATTTGAAAGTTTGATTCATCTCTTACCATTTGTGATGTTGGTTATGTATTGTTACTTCACCAAATGATTTGAATGTTGCAATGAACTGTCTTGTCACTGTCTTATCAACATATGGCATGGATAGCATCTGTGCTATGAAATGATCATTTCTATGTCATGTCCATCGGTGATCACATTCATTTAGTATTCTGGATGGTTCTTCATGACTATAGAGTAGGTTTTAGGAAACAAAGTCATTTTTTTATTTTTTCGTCCTCTGGTTCTAGGTTTTTGATCAAGGATTGAGGTTGAAGTCATGGTAGCGCCTCTTTGAGCCCTTAGTTTTTGGGTTCAACGTTAGCCATGCAAACTCAACCAGTTTGTTTGGGATGGCTCGAGAACAAACCCCTCCATTTTGCATCTTTTGGTACATTGTTCACAAGTTGATCGATTATGTGGTTAGAGTGGATTTGAATGGCTCAAGAGATTTTCTATCTCATGACAATGCTATAGACAACCTCGTCCATTTCGGTTGGGTAACATTCATCTAGTCTTTTGAGGGTTTCAACCTAGAAGTTTCACAGGCCTTTGAAAAAAAATTTGATGATGCCAAAGCCAATATAGGTGACTTGCAGTTGCAAGTGAACGAGGAATTCATAGCTGAGGCCACGAGTTTGTTGTAGGAAGGGGACCGTTGGTTCAAGAATATGAATATAGAGGTCATCCCATGGAATTCACTATTAGTATCCATAAAATCATGCTATAATGTAAAAGGTATGCCTATACAGTTGTTCAAAACCCATTGGCATGGCTTGTTGTTGGTAATTAAACAACTTGTGACCTGTGAAGGGAGTTATGGGCTAGTGTTTTTGTTCCATATACGGTTATTGATGATTTTCCGAGGGCTTAAATGGAACCTAATTTTTTATTTACTCAAGATTCTTTAGAAAATGTTCAAGTTTTACCAAAGACAAAACCCTAAACCTGAGTCTAGTTCGTTCCATCATGGTATAATTAGGGTTTTGGTCAATTCCAAATTGTTGAAAAAAGGAGATAATTGGCAGATTTTTCTTGTTAGGAATAGGTTTGTCCCTTTTCCATCTGAGCCCATTTCTAGTTTACCTCTGAGTGATTATGAACATGTCGGCCGAAGTGTATCATCCCATTCTCTGCAAAATTTATGAGTTGAGAAACAAGTCTCGAAAGAATCTATCTTACCTACAAATACTCCTATTGAGTTTCTTTCGGTAGCTAAGGTCACCTCCAAAAAATGCAATTTCGTTCCAAATAAACCTTTGGAAGAAATTTCGAGTCTTTTAAGGGATAGGTCATCAATTGAACCTATTTCGTACATACCAAGATTAGTAATGATAAAAATAAAATTAAAGGATAGGGGAAGCAAGTTACAAAGGATCCTAATGACCTGAATTTAAAAAATAAGAGGAGTGGTAGACTTCTGTCGAGGATGACAAGGAACCGATATCAAAATCATGATAAACCCATTCCTACAATAGTTACAGAAGATACAATCTCTGTCGAGGATGCAAGCTTTGATTCCACTAGAGTGGATTCACCCTAGTACGATTTTGTTTCAAACCTTCCTTCTTTTTTAAGGGAATGAGAAGGGTTTTCAGGAATACAAAACAATTTAAAAATGACAATGGCACAAGGAAAGCCTTTGAACTCAGACGATATGCACCCTCTACCGATATTGGAATAGGTGTATTGTGAAGAGTGTTTCACTTAGAGATAGTGGTACTATCAAGACATCTATTATTTGCAAGCTCAACTTAACTAGGTAATGGTTCGAAACATAGTGTTGTGTTGACGGGCGAAATTGAACGCTCGTCAACTGGAGGAGTGGATCCAGTCTGGGGTTGTCTAAATAACCCAAGCCATTTGGGATGATCCACCCTGATGGGTTTAGCAGCTCTGTTGGCTGATCTAATTCCTAAGAAAATGAAAGAAAACTAAACTAAAGGAACTAATCTAAATGAGAAAAAATAATTAAAGCAAACTAATAAACAAATCTGAAATAAATATATACAGTCTATTGTCTAATATTATACTATAATATTTCTATGAAATTAAATGTTCAATTATCAACAGAATTAGATCTCAACTACAATGTACAGTATTTACAGATTACAGATTTTAAATCGAAAACCTGAAAAAAAACCATTTGTGAGTTGTCCTATGACAACAAAACTATTGGTTTTGAATTTTATAATTTTATGAAACAAAAATAAAATGACAATTATCAAAGATGAATAATTAAAATAACAAGCTGTACTATAAAAATAAACTATAGATCTATCTAAACTACTGAAATAACACTAATAAACTAACCTCTAATAACGCTTTCCAATTTGTCCCATACAAAGTATCTGATTACGATGTTCGATGGGAGGAAACCCGCACCAGATTTTCCACGAGCTTCTTGTAAACAGGAAACAGCAGTGCTCTTTGAATATGAATGAGAGGACAAACAAGACATAAAAAATGACAACAACCTTATAATTTAGAAATCATCGCAGTTAGATAAATCCCTGTGCAAAGATTTGTAAAGAACATTTCAATTAACAAAGAAGATAAACCTTTATTCATTAAATCAAAATAGAGTAATTGATGTACTAAAACTGAGATAGATAAGATATAGATAGAATTTGAATCACAATGCGTTAACCTATAATAAGTCTTGATATCTAAAGTAGTCAATGACTTAATCACAAATTTGAATGCACAAAACTTGAACGAAAGTATGATAAATTGAAAGCTAAAGCTGTTACAAAAGATCCACTTCCATTCGATCTTGTATCATCATAAATCCATAATCTTTTTTCTCCCAACAATGATGATGGCCTCCATTACAAAAAATGACAAGTATTTAAAGGCCACAGGGTAAAACATCCCTGTGGGAATTATCAAAAAGAGTTTACAAAAATCTGGGAACAATCTCCCAAGTCTCTATTTCTAACTTAAGCTAACAACCTAAAACAAAACTATATCACAAAAGCATCTTCTAAACTGCCACAGCATGTCCAATTTGCCATTGAAATTTGTAGGTATCTGTAGGTGGACAAGAATAAGAAGTTTAGATAATGTCTTATTGGTAAAATTAACAAAAAACTAAATTTTAGGACTAGCTACAGAATCTCACGATTCTGTAGCTGGTCTTATTTGAAAATAGAATCGTTTTAAATCCATCCAAGACTAACATAAATATATTCGAACTATTTAAACAAATTTTTAATTGCTAAATGAAAACAAAGCGAATCATTCATGCCACAACAAACCAAAACTTGTATGCAAATTGAAACAAATGAAATCATGGTCAATTAACCGAATGGTAACAGGGATATATGCAAAAACGTTTTATTACGATTTCGGAGCAGATAGGAGAATTCAAAACCAACGAAATCATTTTTGATTCAAACTCAATTCAAAACAGACTATAACCGATCAAGCAAATCTTTCATATTCATTCAATACAAACGCAATAGCTTATGTCGACTCAGAACTTAACAAAATCATTGTTGAATCAAGACAAAACTAACAGAATTATTTTTTTGAATCAATAGATTACATTGTATTTATCAAACCAATCTTTGATATTAATGCATCACATACATAAGAGACTATGCTAATTCAAACATACAAAATCATTTTTTTTTAAACTAACCGAACTATATCAAACCAATCTCCAATGCATTTACAAATGACTATGCTAATTGAGGGCATGCAACATCGTTTTAGAATCAAACCAAAAGAAATGAATCGGACTAACTCAGGGCCGACACAATCATTATACTAATGCAAAATTGTATCAATCAAAACATTGTTGTCTCCGATTTTAGCAAAAAAATCTTTTGTACAGATCGAATGCAATCACAATCCAAAACGAAAATATTCATTCAAAAAAAAACATAATCATTTTTGGTAATTCAAAGTAAACAGATTTGTTTTAAATCTATTTAGCAAACAGAACTAATCGAAAGCAAACATAACCAGTTATATTAATTCAAACCAAATCATAAAACAAAATCGATGTTGAACTACATACATGGGCAGTAGGAAAATGTTTCATTCAAGATAGCTTTGAGTTGACAAAGGCCGTAGCTGCCTCAACGTTTCTGAAGACAATTGAACCGGTGGTCTTTTGCTTCTTTTCATTGGCTTGTAGCCTATCGTTCTCCTTTAACAGCACTGTCACCCATTTCTCCAAAGATTTAATCTTAGATTGCAATAGAGAAACGTCGGTGTAATAACGTTCAAGCCAAGAATTGCATTGAGTGCAAGGTGGTTGATTTGGCCTTGGTATTATAGGTGAGGGTTCGTTCAAGTTACCAGAGGTTTAACTACCAATCTTAATTCCTGGGAAGTTAGGGTCATTATTGAGGCATGGAGGTAAGTTGGAAACATAGTTATAGGGTTCCATTGAGCAGAGGCCATGAGAATAGGGGTATTCCTTGGCTAGGAAACGTTCAATCTCAGACTTTGATTCCTTTCTCAAGACGATAGGCTTTTGGTCAATGCTCTGTTTAGGCTTGTTCCGAGCACATCTCGATATCCATCGTGCATTTTTCTTTCCCTTACTATTGACACCAGTATCACCTTTGCCTTTCTTCCTTACAGGCCTCTTGATGACCTTAGTATTGTCTTTAGCACATGGGTCAGCCATGGTATCGGGTAGGTCAATGTTGGGGCAATTCAAGGGTTTGACAGGGGGTAGAAGGGTAGGAGATGGCACAGTAGGTATAACTAGGGTTTCAGTGACCACAACCTTGTCTACCTGAACACACTTGGGGGTGGCAAAGCCATTCCTTGATAGGAAGGCTTGCCAACAGTCACCACTAAGGCTCAAATGATGAATGATAATGAATTTGATCAAGCAGTGATGGAAAAGGTTGCTATCATCCTTCTCACACTTAAATTGTTTGGACATTTTGTAAAGACTGCGTAGGAGATAGTGTAAAATGTTCAGAGGGTAGTCTATAAAATTCATCAATAACCTAAGATGATACAAAAATAACAAGCCATAATGACCTTCGCAGGTCACAAACTTCTTAACAATTTCCAAAATATCGTGCCACCTGGGTTTGAGGGCAGCGACAGGCATACCTCTATCACAACTAACAATCTTTTTTGACATGAATAGGAGCGGCCACGACACCTCGTCGACTTTGGAGTTCTTAAACCACCTTTTCCCTGTAGCTGGTAATCCTGTAGCTGAGCTAAGGAATTCCTCATTTAGCTCGAGTTGTATGTCTCCGACCTTAGCCCTGCATCCGTCGAAGGTGAGGGCGAACTGTTGGGCAACTGAAAGGTTGAAACCCTCAAACTTTTGGATAAAAATCAACCATCCATTATTTTCCGAATCCTCACGAGCATTGTCGAATAATAGTAGAGTTTGGATACCATTTAGCTCTATGCACACCACAGGTGCCATAGAATAGAACACACAGTGAGCAGGGTATAACGGTCGAGGGTTTGGACAGGGTATACGCAGGACCAATAGCTCATAGGCTTCCCCGAAAACTAACAGAGGTAACCTGGGATAGAAGGTGGGCATTAATGCGAAAGTGTGCGAGGGTGGTGGAATGAAATCAACCCATGCAAAACAATCATATCCAAATGTACAACCAACGGTGCACATGGTGATTCAAATCACTATTGCAATGTGTTAAAAAACAATGCCATTGAAACAATTAACGAAAACTATGGTAAGTCGACCCAAATATTTGCACAAGAAATAGTGTTTGCATGGTTTTAAAATCAAAATAATGTTTCGAAATCAACACCAAGGGTTCGATCTTAACAAGTATGTGTTATATGGAATGATTGCACCAAGGGTCTAACCACAATGTCAATGTGTTTTCATGAAACCAATGCACCAAGGAATTTGATCAAAGTACATCAAGCCACCATTAAATTAATGATTTTATCACAATCATTAGAATATCATCAGAGTCTTATAAAAATGAAGTCATATTAACAACAAAAAAAATGCCAAATGAGTAAAGGTTTTGGTATTTTGCCAACTGTGTGACCATAACTGAATTGGAAATGTAGTGAATATATAGACAAGAGTAACCATAAAAATCCAGCGACGATTTTAATTCCATTGACGTGACTTCGAAATCAAAGTTTTCACACTTGTAGTCGTGAAAATGAGAACAAAAGGAAGGTGTGCAAATGCGCAAAATAATAGTGTTTTTTTAATCAAAGATTGCAATGAAAATCAAGGGTTCCAAAACACTTGTGTAGGCAGCTTATAAGGATAGGATAAAAAATGCGAAATGGCTTCCAACAATGGCGACACACTGGTAGAAGTAGTTATCTCTGCCAAAAGAACAAATTCAGATTATGATAACAAGAATAATTCAAACTCAAAAACAACCATAAAATTGTTTAAACATCATTAGTAATCAAACATTACATCAGTGCTTAAAGGATGAAAACTGATAACAGTCTTAAGACAAGAGAACCACGATATTAAAGATAAAATCTCCAATACTGTTGACAGAGCCACTGCTGCCAGCAGGCATTCATAGCCTCGACAAGGTTGCCATTTAACCCACTCTGATATCTGTATCCTACCAAGAAGTTCTAGATCAGAATAATGGACATTTTAAGGTCAAGAGATTTCATACTTACGGATTTTCATATACCCGACATTGCTTCGCTGCCAGCGGGCCTGTTCAATACCCTAGCGAAGTTTTCTCGGCATCATGCATGCATTTACCCACTGCCAGTAGACCTGTTCAGCGTCCCGACGAGTTTACAAGCACTTCCCACAACTCTTTTAATGATTTATTTGTTTTTTAAAGATATAAAATTGAGCGGGGTGACACTGAAAATTATAATATTTTAAAGATATTTTTACAGACCTCAACATAATTTTTTTTAGAACTGTCCTTCATTACGATCCAGAGATGGTTTATTTACAAAACCAACTTTCTAAAGTAGGGAGACATCTTCTGAGTTATTCCCTTAAGGAACAAGGACAGCGTAAGAAGATAATGGATGATTGTGACAGGATTTACTCACAGATTGAAATCAGTTAACTTCTTTCAAACAACAGTCTTTTCAACACAGATGTAAATTTCAGAAGTATATTATAATTGATGTTTAGACAATTTTTTAGCAGTCATTTCAGCGAAAGAATTTTCTATTTTCTTTGTCTAAACAGTTCAAAATGCAGGTATGTGTATTTCCAAAAATAAAAACTAATAAGTACAAGGGAAAAATCAAAACCAAAACAGTAAAAGAAAAGCAACAAAAGAAAAATATTTACATAGTATACAAAGGGTTGTCATCAAGCGAAATATCTTTTTAGAGCTTGGCCATTCACTGGATAGGTGTCAGGGTGTCCCTCTAGGTTCTATAATCGGAAAGAGCTGGGACCCAATTTCTCATCAATTAAAAATGGTCCAAGCCATAAGTTCTGAAACTTCGTGTGCTCTCCCTTTCCCTCTTGTGGTTTGTCCCATTTCAAGACAAGGTCACCTACTTCGAAGTTCCTATCAGAGGCAGAGTTAGAATCAACCTAGCTTTTGACCACTAGTTGATGTTGATCTAGCTTACGTTTAGCTTGAGCTCTTACCTCTTCTAGTTTCATTAAAGCGTTAATTTGGTTTTCCAAAGGAGGGCAGTCTTCCTCTTGTATTTTTTGTGATAGTTGTAGTGAGGGAAGCAGGATATGTGGTGATAGAATTGCTTCTCTTCCATAGACGAGAAAGAAGGGGGATTTACCTACAACATTTTTTGGTGTTACCCTATCAGCCCATATTGCGTTTAACAATGCGTTATGCCATTTTTTTTTTATTCTTAGATACCGTTCTCTTGATAATTTTAATCAGATTCTTATTTGTTTATTCTGCCAATCCATTTCCCTGAGGATAGTAGCTGGCAGAATACTTCAATTTAATTCCTTTTTCTAGAGTGAATTCTCTCATCTCAAGAGACGAAAAATAATAAGCGTTATCAAATACTAAACAGTCAGGGATACCAAAACAAGTAATAATATTTGAATTTAAAAAGGCAATTATCTGACTGGTATTCACAGTTCTTAATGCGGCAGCTTCAGACCACCTGGTGAAGTAATCTGTGGTTGTTATGATAAAATTATGCTCCTGAGAGGATGGTGGATTGATTGGACCTATAATATTGAGGCCCCACTGCTGAAAAGGGGAGTCTACCGAAACAGGCTGCAAAGGAAAGGCTGGTTTTTGTATGCGCCCGAATGCTTTTTGACAAATAATATACTTGCGACACAAGGCATGGGCATCTCTGAAAAGTGTGGGCCAGTAATAACTGCATCTCAAAACTTTATGGGTAGTCGTGTCACCACCAAAATGCTCACCAGCTTCTCCTGCGTGCAATTCTAGTAAGACTTTTTCTGCTTCATCTTTCTCAAGACAATGCATTAGTACTTCATCAAAATTTTGATGAAACAGAATACCATTAATCAAATGAAAAGAGGCAGATTTCAATCTTAACGCTCTTCTCTTAGTGGGATTCAGGTGATGGTGGGCTGACCTATGTTCAAGACAGAATTTTATATCGTCATACCAGGGACTGACAGAGTTTTGTGCACAACAGATTGCATTTTGATTGTGTTGTCCTAGTTTTGACATATCGTTTTCTTATTGCTGTCCTGCTACTGAATCAACAACTAACTTGCACAACCCTTGGCCTCTCACTATTTGAGCTGGGGTGATTTCTATGTCATACTCCTGCAAGGAGGTGACCCAGTTCGCTCTCTTTTCGCCTAATTCTTTCTACACTAACAGATTCCTAACGGTTGGGTAAGGGACAATAATTTTCATCCTAGATTTCAAAAGATAAGATCAGAAGTGTTTGATTGCTTTGAAAATAGCATAGGCTTGCTGATATACTACTAGGTAATTAAGTTCTACGCCTTTGAAATAAGAGCTCATAAAGGCAATGGGTACTTCATTGTTTTCAACATTCTTTTGAGTTAGGACTGCGACATAGGAGTAGTCAGAAGCAAAAGTGTAGAGTGTGAAGTCTTGCGAAAAGTCGGGGCTCATGAGAGAAGGAGAGTCTATTATGGCCTTTTTTATTGCATTAAAAGCTTGGTTTTTTAATGGTCCCCAATGATATTGTGCGTCTTTCTTAATTAAATTCTGTAAAGGTTTGAACATTTCGGAGAAACTGGGGACAAATCTCCTGACAAAGTTTATCTGGCCTAAGAAAGACTGCATATAATTTTTGGATGTAGGAGGGGGAAGTTTCGAGATGACTTGAGTCCTTTCAGGGTCGATAATCATCCCTTTTCTTGACACAATAAATCCTAAAAGTTTACCTTGTTCTACTGCGAATATAGACTTTTTAGGATTCAAGAAAATGTCGTATTTACGACATCGCTGTAGAATGGCTCTTAAATGAGCTAGATGATCAGTGTTGTTTTTTGAAAATACAACAACATCATCTAAGTAAACTACGACGGATTGATTGATCAAGCCTTGGAAAGCGATGTCCATCGCTCTCTGGAAAGTGGCACCGGCATTAATCAATCCAAAGGGAATTTTCCTGTAGGTGTAGGTGCCCCATGGAGTGCGGAAGGTAGTTTTAAGTTGGTCGGGAGGAGATACCAGGACTTGGTTGTCCCTTGAAAAACCATCCAATAAGGATAGTCTCTCAGAACCAGATACCTATTGAAGGATATGTTCCATGGGTGGGACAGGGTAGTTATCTTTATTAGATGCTCTATTAAGGTTTCAGAAATCGACGCATAGTCAGATTTCCCCACTTTTCTTCCAGACAGGGACGAGGTTAGAAACCCATTGCGTGTGCCTAACTGGGAAAATTATCTTAGCATTTAGGAATTTATTTAATTCTTTTTTTACGGTCAGTTCGAGCTTAGGGTGCATTTTTATTAATTTTTGTTGAAAGGGTATGGTTTGGGGTTTCATAGGAATGACATCTTGTATGATGTTAGGGTCGAAAGTTTTAAGGTCATCATATGTCCATGCATAAACATCTTTAAATTCCTTAAACAATTTAATAAATGCAGATTTTTCTTGTTCAGAACACCCCACCCCTAAATTAATGCACTGTGGATTGTCATTAGTTCCCAAGTTTACTTTTTCATATGATAACGAGGAACTATTTGTTTTACAGTTGATCGATTTTTTGAATTTATCTTGAAGATCGTAAAATTTTTCTAATCTAACTACAGACTTAGGGATTGAATTTACCATGTCCGATGAAGATTCAGGAGTTCTCGGATCTAGTATTACCGTGAAGTCGCACAAATTGTCGTCATGAGTGCATTCATCAATCATCACACCTTGAAAATTTTCTTCCATATGCAGGAAGCTAATGATTTGTTGATTGTCGTCGAAAAATATCCAATTTGTGATGTTGTTAGGAACGGATGGCCTGAACAACATTTCAACGGAGAATGCATTCAGGCACAAGCCTTCTGGAAGAAAGAGTTTGGAAGCTACGTTAGCTAATAGATCAGCTTCAGATTTATTCAATATAGAAATAGAATTTATATTGAAAGCAGAAAAATTATTCATTAAATTCCATACCTTGGATTGGTAGCTTTTAAGATGCGGAGACAGACAGTGGATAGAATCTCTTACCTGTCTAACCACGATTTCGGAATCGCCAAAGACAGCCAAATTTTGAATGTTCACATCTAAAGCTTTTATGAGACCTTGTAGTAAAGCCTCATATTCCGCTGTGTTATTAGTACATTCAAATTCTAACCTTCATGCAATCAAGGTTTTGTTACCTGAGGGATCAATAATAACGTAGCATGCACCAGCTCCTTCCTTAGACTTTGACCCGTCAAAATAAAGAGACCAAATTTGATTTTTATCGGGTGCATGAGACCTTTGTGTAGAAGTTGTTGGCTGCACATATGCTACAATCTTGGACTGTTATTCTGGGTTGGTGATAGTTGAAGTCTTGGCCATGAAATTGTCGAAAAAGGTATCCATCCCTTGTATTTTGGGTGAATCATCAGAAGGTGTAAATGGTTCATTGGGATCATTCAAATCTGTGACCGTGAACTTAAGGTAGCGTTCACGATTTACCTTGATTTTGTTGGGCTTTCCATTTTCGGACAGCCATAGGTGAGACCAATCCGTCATGAAGTAGCTATGTAGCTACTCTGACCAGTCCCTGCTTAAAAATAGACCATACACTTCTAGAATATCCACAACAATAATATCAATCACTTGATGAACTTTGGGGTTAGACGATAATCTTATAAGTACATTCCTTAATTCACCTATGACTTTAACACTAGTTAGATCAAGTTGGATTATTTTTAAAGTGGATGGTTTAACTTCAGCGTTAATCTTCTGACATACAGACCATGGCATCACATTGGATGACGCTCCTGAGTCTACCATACAATTGTGCACATTTCTATTAAAGATTTCGAAAGTTAACAAAAATGGAGGTACATTTTTGTGAGTACTAAGTGTGGAAGCTTGTGGCTTTTTACTCGCAGTTTCTAAAGCTAATTTATCTACATTTGTTACATTATTTACATGAAGACTTCCGTTATCGTGAGGATCAGGATTATTCTTAGTGGAAGTCTTCTGAGGAACTTTGTTCTGAACAACCTTATTACTACTTGAATTACCATTTTTGCTATTCTCTGCGATGTTCTGTAACATTTTTTGTAGCAGAAATGGAAATCTTAATAATTCATAAATAGAAATGTTAGCCCTTAACTTTTTTAGATCTTCAACTAAATCATAATCTAAGTTGGGGTTTACATGACTCTGTTTAGTCTCAGCTAGTTTAGACTACTTCGGGGGAAAATTCGTAGTGTTTTCGGAAGAAGGTTTGTTTGTTGTCTTACTCCTAGTATTGTATGGATGTACTGTCTCGAAGTTAGCTTGAAAAATACTATCCGAGAAGTGTTCAAAAATGTTCATAGAAGATTCTTCTTCTTCAACTGTCTCTTGTTCAACAACCTCCTCAGGAATCTCAGGAGGCATCAAGTTATCCTGGGCTTCTAGAATTGTTTGAAGGGCGAATTGCAGACTTTCTAGATTTAAGCCCTTAGTATTTGGGTTAGGTTTGTTGGTGGGAAAAGGCTTCTTGAACAGGGTTTTGTAGGGCCCTTTGCTCAAAGAAGCTTCTTCAATCATCCTTTTCAAATCTATAACTCGATTTGACAGTTTTTGAACAACTTTAGTTAAGTTTTCTAAACCCGAGCTTTCAGGTTGTGCTTTATTTTGAGCAGGTCTAGGGAGGATTTCGATCTTCTTTTTGGAAGAAGAACTAGTCTCTATTTTGTTGCTAGTAGTGTCTTTTAAACTAAGGATGTCTTTTTCAATTTGGCTAGCCTCTTTGAAGGCCTCTAATAACGTGGATTTCTTGGATCGTTTTACCCAAATGGCTATACTTTGATGCAAAGCTTTAGTATAGTATGCTATGATAAGATTCTCGGCAGGCATCGAATCGGTAGGGATTTGGTTCTTTAGTGTTAAGAATCTTTGATTAAAGTCTTAAATTTTCTCTTTTGGGTTCATTTTTAAGCTAGAAAGCTCCATAACTAGAACTTCTGGGGACTTATCGTCACTGAACTTCTCAAGAAAGCAGGATTCGAACTTCTCCCATGACACGATGGTATGGGGTTGCTGGGTAAAGTACCAAGTAGAGGCATTTCCCTCGAAAGTGTAGGGGAACAACCTACAGACTATGTATTCATGCTCAACATTACAGAGTCTAATGGATAACATAAACCTTTTAATGTGATCTTTGGCGATCTGTTTGGAGTCAGAGTCAAACTTGGAAAGCCACTTCTTTGGATGTTTGGGTAAGGGATGTTGTGGCCTAGGTACGGCTACTGCATCTTGGTCGAGCCAGGGTATGGAAGGATTGTTCTGGTTGGCCATTGGTGTAGGTGGTGTGGAAGCCTGAGAAGGGGAATTTCCTTTGTCATAAGAGTCTTCTCCAGAAAAAGAAGGAGGTGATGGAGGTGGTGAGGGTGGTATTCCAAATCCCCCTGCAACAGGAGTGAAGATTGGATCTGTAGGGTTTAAAGTGAGGTTAGTGCCTCCAAGCTATTCTCTTATGTCAGAGAAGTCTAAAGGTTGGTCCAAAGGTCGATTTGGTTGCCTCAAAAGGGTGAAGGCACTATGTGTTCTTAAGAGAGATTGTCAAACAATCTCTTGTACGTCACCACCTATAGGATTTGGGGTTGTTGGTTCAACTGTGATCCGTAGATCGTCGTTTGATGTGGTTGCTATTTGAGGGGGGAAGTTTTCATTTGAATGGCTTCTTGTCACTATAGGTGAGCAGTTAGGTGGTGGAGGAGTCTTACATCCACCTCATGCCATTAATAAATTCCAGGCCCTCCTTTTAGCACCATTTGTTGACGGGGGAAATTGAACGCTCGTCAACTGGAGGAGTCGATCCAGTCTGGGGTTGTCTAAATAACCCAAGCCATTTGGGATGATCCACCCCAACGGGTTTAGTGGCTCTGTTGGACGATCTAAGTCCTAAGAAAACGAAAGAAAACTAAACTAAAGGAACTAATCTAAATGAGAAAAAATAATTAAAGTAAACTAATAAACAAATCTGAAATAAATATATGCAGTCTATTGTCTAATATTATACTACAATATTTCTATGAAATTAAATGTTCAATTATCAACAGAATTAGATCTCAACTACAATGTACAGTATTGACAGATTACAAATTTTAAATCGAAAACCTGAAAAAAAACCATTTGTGAGCTGTCCTATGACAACAAAACTATTGTTTTTGAATTTTATAATTTTATGAAACAAAAATAAAATGACAATTATGAAAGATGAATAATTAAAATAACAATTTGTACTATAAAACTAAACTATACATCTATCTAAACTACTAAAATAACACTAATAAACTAACCTGTAATAACGCTTTCCAATTTGTCTCGTACAAAGTATCTGATTCCGTTGTTCAATGGGAGGAAACCCGCACCAGATTTTCCATGAGCTTCTTGTAAACAGGAAATAGCAGTGCTCTTTGAATATGAATGACAGGACAAACAAGACATAAAAAACGACAGCAACCTTATAATTTACAAATCATCACACTTAGATAAATCCCTGTGCAAAGATTTGTACAGAACATTTCAATTAACGAAGAAGATAAACCTTTATTCATTAAATCGAAACAGAGTAATTGTTGTACTAAAACTGATATAGATAAGATATGGATAGAATTTGAATCACAACGCATTAAACTGTAATAAGTCTTGATATCTAAAGTAATCAATGACTTAATCACAAATTCGAATGCACAAAACTTGAACAAAAGTATGATAAATTGGAAGCTAAAGTTGTTACAAAAGATCCACTTCCATTCGAGCTTGTAGCATCATAAATCCATAATATTTTTTCTCCCAACAGTGATGATGGCCCCCATTACAAAAAATGACAAGTATTTAAAGGCCACGAGGTAAAACATCCCTGTGGGAATTATCAAAAACAGTTTACAAAAATCTGGGAACAATCTCCCAAGTCTCTATTTCTAACTTAAGCTAACAACCTAAAACATAACTATATCACAAAGGTATCTTCTAAACTGCCACAGCATGTCCAATTTTCCATTGAAATTCGTAGGTACCTATAGGTGGACAAGAATAATAAGTTTAGATAATGTCTTATTGGTAAAATTAACAAAAATCTAAATTTTAAGACTAGCTACAGAATCTCATGATTCTGTAGCTGGTCTTATTTGAAAACAGAATCGTTTTAAATCCATCCAAGACTAACATGAATATATTCAAACTATTTAAACAAATTTTTAATTGCTAATTGAAAACAAAGCGAATCATTCATGCCACAACAAACCAAAACTTGTATGCAAATTGAAACAAACGAAATCGTGGTCAATTAACCAAATGGTAACAGGGATATATGCAAAACGCTTTTTATTACCAATTCGAAATAGACAGAATAATTTGAAACCAACGAAATCATTTTTTATTCAAACTCAATTCAAAATAGACTATAACTGATCAAGCAAATCTTTCATATTCATTCAATACAAATGCAATAGCTTATGTCGACTCAGAACTTAACAAAATCATTGTTGAATCAAGACAAAACTAACAGAATTATTTTTTTGAATCAATAGATTACATTGTATTTATCAAACCAATCTTTGATATTAATGCATCACATACATAAGATACAATGTTAATTCAAACATACATAATCATTTTTTAAAAAACTAACCGAACTATATCAAACCAATCTCCAACGCATATACAAACGACTATGCTAATTGAGGGCATGCAACATCATTTCAGAATCAAAACAAAAGAAATGAATCGGACTAACTCAGGGATGACACAATCGTTATACTAATGCAAAATCGTATCAATCAAAACATAGTTGTGTCCGATTTTAGCAAACAAATATTTTGTACAGATCGAATGCAATCACAATCCAAAATGAAAATATTCATTCAAAACAAAACAAAATCGTTTCTGATAATTCGAAGTAAACAGATTTGTTTTAAATCCATTTAGCAAACAGAACTAATCGAAAGCAAACATAACCAGTTATAATAATTCAAACCAAATCATAAAAAAAAATCGATGTTGAACTACATACCTGGGTAGTAGGAAAATGTTTCATTCAGGATAGCTTTGAGTTGACAAAGGTCGTAGCTTCCTCAACGTTTCTGAAGACAATTGAACCGGTGGTCTTTTGCTTCTTTTCGTTGGCTTGTAGCCTGTCGTTCTCCTTTGATAGCACTGTCACTCGTTCCTCCAAAGATTTAATCTTAGATTGCAACAGCGGAATGTTGGTGTAATAACGTTCAAGCCAAGAATTGCATTGAGTGCAAGGTGGTTGATTTGGCCTTGGCATTATAGATGAGGGTTAGTTCAAGGTAGCAGGGGTTTCACTACCAATCTCAATTCTCGGGAAGTTAGGGTCGTTCTTGAGGCACGGAGGTAAGTTGGAAACATAGTCATAGGGTTCCATTGAGAAGAGGCCATAAGAATAGGGGTATCCCTCGGCTAGGAAACTTCAATCTCAGAGTTTGATTCCTCACTCAAGATGATAGGCTTTTGGTTAGTGCTCTATTTAGGCTTGTTCCGAGCACATCTTGATATCCATCGTGCATTTTTCTTTCCCTTAATATTGACACCAGTATCACCTTTGCCTTTCTTCCTTATAGGCCTCTTGACGGCCTTAGTATTGTCTTTAGTACATGGGTCGGCCATGGTATCGGGTAGGTCAATGTTGGGGAAATTCAAGGGTTTGACAGAGGGTAGAAGGGTAGGAGATGGCACAGTAGGTATAACCAGGGTTTCAGTGACCATAACCTTGTCTACCTGAATACACTCGGGGGTGGAAAAGCCATTCCTTGATAGGAAGGCTTGCCAACAGTCACCACTAAGGCTCAAATGATGAATGATAATGACTTTGATCAAGCAATGATGGAAAAGGATACTATCAACCTTCTCATGCTTAAATTGTTTGGACATTTTGTAAAGACTGTGTAGGAGATAGTGCAGCATGTTCAGAGGGTAGTCTATAAAATTCATCAATAACCAAAGATGATACAGAAATACCAAGCCATAACGACCTTCGCAGGTCACAAACTGCTTAACAATTGCCAAAAGATCGTGCCACCTAGGTTGGAGGGCAGCGACATGCATACCTCTATCACAACTAACAATATTTCTTGATGTGAATAGGAGCGGCCATAGCACCTCGTCGACTTTAGAGTTCTTAAACCACCTTTTCCCTGTAGCTGGTAAGCCTGTAGCCAAGCTGAGGAATTCCTCATTTAGCTCGAGTGGTATGTCTCTGACCTTAGCCCTGCATCCGTCGAAGGTGAGGGAGAGCTCTTGGGCAATTGAAAGGTTGAAACCCTCAAACTTTTGGATAAAAATCAACCATCCATTATTTTCCAAATCCTCACAAGCATTGTCGAATAGCAGCAGAGTTTGGATACCATTTGGTTCTATGCACACCACAGGTGCCATAGAACAGAACACACAGTGAGCAGGGTATAACGGTCGAGGGTTTGGACAGGGTATATGCAGGACCGATAGCTCACAGGCTTCCCCGAAAACTAACAGAGGTAACCCGAGATAGAAGGTGGGCATTAATGCCAAAGTATGTGAGGGTGGTGGAATGAAATAAACCCATGAAAAACAGTCATATCCAAATGTACAACCGATGATGCACATGGTGATTCAAATGACTATTGCAATGTGTTAAAAAGAAATGCCATTGAAACAATTAATGAAAACTATGGTAAGTCGACCCAAATATTTGCACAGGAAATAGTGTTTGCATGGTTTTAAAATCAAAACAATGTTTCGAAATCAGCACCAAGGGTTCGATCATAACAAGTATGTGTTATATGAAATGATTGCACCAAGGGTCTAACCACAATGTCAATGTGTTTTCATGAAACCAATGCGCCAAGGAATTTGATCAAAGTACATCGAACCGCCATTAAATCAATGATTTAATCACAATCATTAGAATATCATCAGAGTCTTATAAAAATGAAGTCATATTAACAACAACAAAAAAATGCCAAATGAGTAAAGGTTTTGGTATTTTGCCAACTATGTGACCATAACTGAATTGGAAATTCAGTGAATATATAGACAAGAGTAACCATAAAAATCCAGCGATGATTTTAATGCCATTGAGATGACTTTGATATCAAATTTTTCACGCTTGTAGTCATGAAAATGAGAACAAAAGGCAGGTGTGCAAATGCGCAAAATAATAGTGTTTTTTTAATCAAAGATTGCAATGAAAATCAAGGGTTCCAAAACACTTGTGTAGGGAGCTTATAAGGATAGGATAAAAAATGTGAAATGGCTGCCAACATGTTGGAAAGGGAAAACTTGTATTTAAGAGCCAGTGTGCAACAAACTTCCCTTAGAGCTAGCAAAAGATCCAAGAAATGAGGAGATATCATTACTATAAACTCAACCAACATTAATGTTTTTATGAACTTGAATTACTAGATGCCTCTTTTTCCAATATTTAATGGGTAAACAATTTCTTGGAGTTAATGTTTTGATTGCTTTGTTACGATTTTGTAGCTTGTCTATAATTAGTTTATTAGATTTTTTTTCTAAATTCAATTTCATTTTTTCTTCTCAGGTTTGAAGAGGAACAAATTGCAAGGGTTGATGGAACAAGTGAATCATTGGGAGATGCCTCAAATTTGCAAGTCTTTTCTTTAAAAATAGTTTCGAAAATATTTTGAATTATGTAACTATTTTTGCAATACTACCAGAATGGTTATTATAGCAAACCTAGATTTAAGTTATTTATTTATTTATTTTGGAAAAAACTTGATTAAGGAAGATTTATCTCTATGTTTTAAGATATGAGAAACATATCATGGACATATTTAAAATACTGGTACTTTCCCAGAGACATGGCATTCCTTTTGGGACCTGAAAGATGGACTTATTTTTTGGAATGATATGAAATACATTGTTATTTTAGCTTTAGTCCATATATGTAAGCTGTATGATGTGATTATTGTCATATTATTTTTATATTTTTATAATCATGAAAACATATATGATATGAATTAGCTTTATTCTATTCAACACTTTATGCTTTCATGTTGTTCTTATATCTTTTATGGTCCATCATTTATGGTTATCATAATCCCTATGACTAATTAAACACAAAACAAGTATCTGTACATTCTGAGTTTATGTCAAATGTTAGAATTTGTTATATCATTTGCAAGATATTGGAGGTGATTCCATCTCTAGAGTTTGAATCACATAAAGTCATTGTTGGTTGTGGAGCCTGATTATCTTCTTTATTTAGAGGTCTTTGTTTTCAGCCATGTTTATACCCCATGAAGAATTTACACCCTAGAAGAATGTACACTCTTCCACGCAGGGGAGTGTAGTGAGGGGTTGCCCCCTTTGTGGGGTCCGAGGGCAAGCGGGCCCTTGGCGGGGGTTCGAGGGTGAATCCCCCAAAGGAAAAATTTCCTTTTAAATGTATATTGTAATTTCATTATAAATCTGGACCATTCATTATAAGGTCGCAGATCTGATGGTAGAATTTATGTAAGGGTTTTTTTCCCTAGAAGGAAACCCTCTTTTATGAGGGAAATGTATTGCGGATATGTGTCATTTTGAATATGGTATTCTAAGTGAGGAGAATGTGAGATAAAGAAGAGGATGTTACATTGGGTGTGTTGTAGGTTGTATCCCTTCATTTTCTAGATAATAATAAAGGAAGGACCTATAAATTTCTTTGGTGGACGTAGCCCACACTGGGTGAACCACATATATTTGTGTATCTTCTGTGTTTTATTTCCACATTTGTTTTATTTTATTTCTCCGCGGTCTTGTTTTTCTAACAATTGGTATCAGAGCAAAAGGTAACTAACAGGAAAAGAGGGTTCCTGGTTTGAGTGGGAGCAATGGTGGAAGATGGAAAGTTTAGGGTTGAGAAATTTAATGTCCAAAATTACCAATTATGGAAGATGTATATGGATGATTATTTATATAAGAAGGATCTATTCCTACCATTGGGTGGAATAGAAAAGATGCCAACAACCATGAAGGACAAAGAATGGGAGATTCTTGACATACAAGCACTAGGAACGATACAATTGAGCCTGACAGTGTCAATGGCTTCCAATATTTCGAAAGAAAATACAACAAAGGAGTTGATGGACACATTGGCTAAATTGTATGAAAAAACCTTGGCGTCCAATAAGGTATTTCTAATGAAAATATTATTTAATATGAATATGTCAAAAGGTGGGATTGTTTCATATCATTTAAATGAATTTAATACGGTTACTAATCAACTAAGTCGTATAAAATTGGACTTTGATGATGAGATCAGGGGTCTTCTAATATTGTGCTCATTTCCAAAAACATGGAACGGCTTGGTCATGGTTGTAAGTAACTCTGTCTCTAATTCAAAAACTTTAAAATTTGATGATGTTGTTGGTGTTATCCTTAGTGAGGAAATGCAGCAGAAAAACACGGGTGAGGCATCAGGTAATGCATTAAACATGGAGAACAGGGGAAGACAAAAGGATGGAGGAAAGGGTTTAGGGAACTATGGGAATTCTAGGAAGGGCAGATCCAAATCCATATTTGGAAACATGGAGTGATGGAATTGTGGGAAGAAAGGACAAATGGAGAAATACTGCAAAGCTCCAAAGAAACAAAGAGATGGAGAACATGAGAAAAATTAGGAAGCAAATGTAATAGGTGATGTGTTACAAGATGCTTTGATTCTTTCTGTAGATAATATTTATGAGTCTTGGGTAGTAGATTCAGGGTCTTCATTTCATGCCACACTCCGTAGGAAATATTTTCTATATTATGTTCAAGGTGACTTTGGACAGGTTCATTTGGGTGATAATGCACCATGAAAAATTGTTGGAATGGGAAAGGTAAAAAATAAAGAAAAGCAATGGAAACCAATTGTTGTTGAAAGAGGTAAGACATGTTTCAGATCTATGGAAAAATATAATTTCAATAGGTTAGTTGGCAAGTGAAGGTTGTATATCCATATTTACAGACAAGGTGTGGAAGGTCACCAAAGGATCATTGGTGACAGGGAAAGGAGAGAAGGTAGGTACATTTTATTTATGCACTTGTAATACTAACTCTTATATCTCTTTAGCTTCTAGAGGAGTGGATACAACACTATTGCATCATAGGCTTGGACACATGAGTGAGAAGGGGATGCATATACTTCAAAAAAGAAATTTGTTTCCAGATCTTAAACAAATTGATTTGGATTTTTGTGAGCATTGTGTTTATGGAAAACAAAAGAGAGCTAGATTTCTCAGAGTTTGAAAAGAAAATAAGAGTGAAAGATTAAAGATTGTGCATATAGATGTATGGGGACAAGCTCCTGTATCATCTCCTGGTGGCTCTTGTTATTATGTTACTTTTATTGATGATGCAACTAGAAAAACTTGGGTTTATTGCATTCGACAAAAATCTGATGTTTTTGATACTTTTAAGAAATGAAAAGCTTTGGTTGAGAATGAGACAGGAAAAAGGTTGAAGTGTCTCGGATCATACAATGAAGGGGAATATTGCAACAAGGATTTTGATGATTATTTTTTGTACCATGGGATTCGTAGAGAGAACACAGTTCCAAGAACACCACAATAAAATGGTATGTCAGAAAGGATGAACAAGACAATCATGGAGCATGCAAAGAGTCTGAGATTGCATGTTGGTTTTCCCTTATAGTTCTGGGAAGATGTTGTAGATATTGTTGTTTACTTAATAAATAGAGGACCTTCAAGATATTTAGATGGCATAATTCCATAGGAGGAAAGGATAGGTAAAAAGGTAAACTATTCTTATTTGAAGACTTTCGATTGTGAATCATTTGTCCATATTGATAAAGAAAATAGAATAAATCTTGAGGAAAAATCCAAGAAGTGTACCTTTATTGGATACGATGTTAATGATTTTGGTTATAGCTTATGGGATTTTTAAAATAACAAAATCATTAGGAGTATAGATGTCATATTCAATGAGAATGGCATGTACAAAGATCAGTTGCAGGGAAAGAAACAGGAAAAAGAAAAAATAGAATACACAGTGCTTGATGAGATCACTGAAAAAGAAATTCCAAAGGTACTAGAAAATCATAATGTACAACAACAGGATCAACAAGCACCTCAAAATCCTACAAGTGTTGTTAGAATATCTATTGGGTTAAGTATACCCCCTGAATGATACTCTCCTTTATTTTATTATTTATTGTTGACTAATTATGGTGAACCAGAATGTTATGAAGAGGAAACGAAGGTAGACACCAAAAAGATGCGGGAGCAAGGAATGAAATAGGACACATATTCCTTGGTAAATAAATAGACTCGGGACTTGGTTCAATTTCCTGCAGGAAAAAGATCATTGTAGAATAAATGGGTTTACAAGTTGAAGGAAGAATATGGAGGAAAAAAGTGGTCCAAGGATAGACTTGTTGTAAAGGGGTTTGCACAAAAGAAAGGTATAGATTTTGATGAAATATTTTCTCCTATTGTTAAAATGACTTAAATTAGGACCATTTTAAGTCTTGTGGCAGTAGAATATTTTCATCTTGAACAATTAGATGTAAAAAAAAAAAAATCTCCATGAGGATTTGGAGGAAGAGATTTTTATGCAACAGTCACAGGGGTATGAGGTCAAAGGTAAGGAGAATTTGGTATGCAGGTTGAATAAGATTTTGTATGGCCTAAAGCAAGCTCCAAGGTAGTGGTATTTGAAGTTTGATAGGTTTATGACAGAACATGGTTATAGTAGATGTCATTCTGATCACTGTGTTTATTTTAAAAGGCTAGAAAATGGAAGCTATATTATCTTGCTATTGTATCTAGATGACATGCTTGTTGTAGGGTCTAATATGTAGGATATAAATGTGCTCAAGAAGAAATTAGATAATTCATTTGCGATGAAGGATTTTGGTGAAGCAAAGAAAGTCCTTGGTATGAGAATAAAAAGAGACAAGAAAAATCACAAATTGACATTGTCTCGGGGTGAGTACATAGAGAGGGTGTTGGAGAGGTTTAGAATGTAGAATGCAAAAACAGTTAGTATACCTTTGGCCAACAATTTCAAATTAACTAAGGAAATGTGTCCCAAGACACATGAGGAGATAAAATACATGTATAGGGTTCCTTATTCATCAACATTTGACAACTTGATCTATGTGATGGTTTGCATAAGACTAGATATTGCACATGCAATGGGAGTTAGTAGGTATATGAACAATCCAGGTAACGAACATTGGCAGGCAGTAAAGTGAATTCTCAGGTATTTGAGAGGTACTACTACTCATGCATTATGTTTTGGAGCTTTAGACACTGTTCTACAAGGATATGTTGATTCATATATGGTAAGTGATAAAGATAGTAGGAGGAGCACCACAGGGTATGTTTTTACTATAGGTGGAACAAAAATAAGTTGGATTTGGAAACTGCAAAAGGTTGTTTCACTTTCAACAATAGAGGCAAAGCATGTTGTTGCTACAGATTCTAGTAAAGAAATGATTTGGTTACAAAGGTTTATGGAGGAATTGGGAAAGAAGTAGGAGAATAGCAGGTTGTACTGTGACAGTGAGAGTGCCATTCATATTGCAAAGAAATCAACCTTTCATTTGAATAATAAGCATATACAACTCATGTACCATTTCTTATGATCCATCTTGGAAGATGGACATTTGAAGTTGGAAAAGATACACACTATCCAGAGTCCTAGAGACATGTTAACAAAGGGAGTAACCAGGGAAAAACTAAGTTCCTACTCAGTTTCAGTTGGTCTTCAAAAATGAAGGTGAAGATGAAAAAAAATTCAGGTCAAAGAAGGATCATAGTCCAGCATATACAACAACGATGGAGTTGTTGAGATGAGTCTCCAAGTGGGATATTGTTCGTTGTGGAGCTTGATTATCTTCCTGATTCAGAGGTCTTTGTTTTCAGTTGTGTTTATACCCCATGAAGAATTTACACCCCAGAATAATGTACACTCTTCCACACGGGGGAGTGCAGAGGGGGGTTACCCCCTCTGCGGGGCCCATCCCCCCGACTGGGGGGTCTGGGGGAAAGTTGCCCCCCAAGGGAAGTTTGGGGGACAACTTTCCTCGATGGGGGTTTAGGGGTGAAGCCACCGAAGGAAAAATTGCCTTGTAAATGTATATTGTAATTTCATTGTAAATCTAGACCATTCAATATAAGGTCGTAGATCTAACGATAGAAATTATGTTTGGGTTTTTTTCCCTATAAGGCAACCCTCTTTTATAAGGGAAATGTATTGCGGCTATGTGTCATTGTTAATATGCTATTCTCGGTGATAAGATTGTGAGAGAAAAAAGAGGAAGTTACAATGAGTGTGTTGTAGGTTGTATCCCTTCATTTGTTGGAAAATAATAAAGGAAGGACCTGCAATTTCTCTGGTGGACGTAGCCCACACTGGGTGAACCATGTATATCTATGTCTCTATTTTATTGTGTATCTTCTTTGTTTTATTTCCGCCATTTTTTTATTTTTATTCCTCCACGATCCTGTTTTTCTAACAGTCACATGAGAAAAATATTTGTCTTTTTGTTTCTTATATATTGCTTTCAAAACATAAAATTGCTTTAATTACTTCAGGTAATATCATAAGATATTATTTGCTTCTTTCCATAGATGTCTTCTTAGAAAACAGTTATTGGAGCCTGCATTATACTGAAAGACAAATAGCTTAGTGCTTTCCTTTATCGTTGATCAACAACAGGTTAGTTACCCTTTTTTTAAGTTGATTTATTTATTTTATGAATGAATAACGATTAAACAATTCAACTTTAAATGCTTTGTTCATTACAGTTATATCATTATAGATCTTATTCATTTATTTTTTTGTTTTGTGATTATTTAGTTGTAGAATAATTTTCTTAGCTTTATATCTTACTCAAACTTTGTTTCAGTAGTAAAACTTTCATTTTCACAAGGCTTTACACAAACCTTGTATCTGTACATAGATATTGTATATAATAAGACTGAATGCTAGTTATGTTTTAATAGATAGGTTTATCAGTTAATCTATGTGGTGAGATTGTATAAATAGGTAGTTTGAGCCTTTCTTAGTTTACTTTAGTGTTTTTTCATTGGCTAACGGAGTGACAAAACCCATCAGGGTAGGTTACTTTAAACGGCTTGGGTTAACTAGAAAACCTCAGACCAGACCTTCCCTTCTCATTGATGGAGTATTCAATATTTCTTGTAAAAAAATGACACTAGAAGGAGGGCCTGAAAGTCTGTTAGCATAGGGAAGACCTAGGGTTCAATGCTATAACAACGCACCAACAAAACCCTAACTACTGACCCTTTTGGCAACACCTGCAAAGCAGATGAAGTCTCATCCGAGGTAGAGGCAAGGGTGCTTGCAGGACTCAAATGTCTGCAACCTTAGCTAGGACAAAGATCTATGATTCTAACACTTAACAGAGCACTAAGAAATTAACATTCATCAATATTCAGTCTCAGTTACAACGCGGTTAAACCCTAATTATAGAGCATCACAATATTCATTTAGATCTAAGGTATTTAATCACTAAGCATATTTGCATAGGTCAGATCCATACTATTAAGCACATAACATTAACATATCTATCTACCATTCATCTATATTGAAGCACTAAGAACATTAAAATATAAAAACATCAACACTCCGCACAAAGCAGAGAAACACAGCATGTACGTGGTTCACCCTGTTAATGTTTAAGACACTATTATAGTTCTTTGAATTTCATTAGATAACAATAGCATAATACAAGATCACTGAGAAATACACAATCAAAAGAGACACAACATTTATCCTGGGAAACCCTCTAGGGGAAGAAAACCCAACAAAAATTCCTTATTATAGATAGCCAATACAATGCCAAGATATCTCTTAAACTAATGTAGAATATCCTCTCCCAGATATGCGCCACACTCTCTCCTTTTTCTCTAACTGTAGATCTGAAACTTGTCTCACAAAATGACCAAGTGAGTTGTGTGTTTAAGTGAGGTGATAGTCTCCTTATTTATACAAGACTGGCACGTGTGAAGTGTCTCTTCACTGGCAGGGTCGACTTCTCCAATTGGGTGGTTATAACCACCATTATTATGTTTTGGAGCCTCTTTGATATATTCCGGGGCCGACTTATTCTTTTGCCTTTTAAAATTACAATATGACCAATCCGCAAAAGGGGATTTGGTCCTTTTAAAGTAGCTGACATGATCAATCCACAATGGGGATTGGTTCAATGAATAATATATCAAATAATAATAAGAATACACTTTGCAGTTACATTATTTCAACACTCCCCCTTAACAAGAATGGTATTCTTCAACAACATCATGTGAGAGAGAGGACAACATCATGAACAACATCAAGTGGGTGAGAGGATAACATCATCAATATCATCTTGGAACACTGACTGGCGTATTTATAAATCATCGAAAATTTTCTTCATTGACAACATCGTCATTCTCAAAGGAATGCCATCATCATATGCATCAATATGTATTAGTATAAAAACCGATACATCATCATCATCACAGCACGAGGCTGGCTCATCATAATACAGGACTAGCTTTACATCACAACTGTCAAGTTGGAAGCTCAATACTTGTCTCATCTCAATGTCTTTCTTTACATCACAACACTCAGGCTAGAAGCAAGATAATAGAATAGATTTACGTCACAACTATCAAGATAGAAGCACAGTACTAGTCTCATCTCATCATCCTGCTTTACGTCACAACACTCAATCTAGAAGCAAGATACTTGTCCTACTTTATGTCACAAGCATCAGGTCGGAAGCAGGATACTAGACTGCCTTTACGTCAAAACTATCCAGCTAGAAGCTTAGTGCTAGTCTCATCATATCATCTTTCTTTACATCACAACCATCAGGCCAGAATAAAGGTACACATCCTACTTTAAATCACAACCATCAGGTCAGAAGCAGGGAACTAGACTTGCTTAACATCGCAGCTATATAGCCGAAAGAATAATACTATTCACACATCATCTTGCTTTACATCACAACCATTAGGTTGGAAGCAAGGTACTCATCCTTCTTTACGTCACAACCATCAGGTCGGAAGTAAGAGATGTCTCATCACAACATCTACTCCCCCTTTCAAGGAGGGTCCTTTCGGACTATACCAAGCTTATCTCAAAAGTACTCAAACTTCATATGAGATAGTGGCTTGGTCAACATGCCAACAACTTGTTCATCTGTGCTAATGTACTAGAGCTTTAAGGCTCCTCTCTGCACCATGTCATGGATGTAATGATAACAGATCTCTATGTGCTTCGACTTGTCATGGAATACAAGATTCTCTGTCATCTTTATGCAGCTCTGGTTGTCACAAAGAATCAAGGTTGCTCTCATCTCTAAGTCAAATAGGTCGGTCAACAACTTTCGAAGCCATATAACTTTGCAGCTAGTAGAACATGCAGCAATGTATTCTACTTCCACTGTGCTGAGAGAAATGCTAGATTGCTTCCTACTCTACCATGAGATCATCACTGATCCCAAATCGAAACAACATCCTGAAGTACTTTTAGTGTCAGAAATACGTCCTGCCCAATTTGCATCAGTATATCCATTCAATGTGAAATCATTCTCTCCATCATAGCTAAGACCACAATCTATTGTACCCTTAAGGTACCTCATCACATGTTTTGCAACCACTAGGTGAACACGTCTGGGTTCTACCAGAAACTGACTCAAGGTGTTCACAACAAAACAAATGTCTGGTCTGGTGTTTGTTAGGTACATCAACGATCCAATAATCTATCTGTACAGTGTGGCATCAATCAACTCTGACAAAGTATTGAACAACATCTTCAGCTTCGCTTCCATGGGTGTATTCATGGGCTTGCATTCCAACATGTCAAATCTCTTCAAGATTTTGACCGTATACTTCCCTTGGTTAAGGAAGATCCTCTCAGAACTTTTCCATACCTCAAGACCTAAGAAATAATGCATCAGGCCAAGGTATTTCATCTAAAATTATGAGGCAAGTCTCTTTTTACATTCAATGATAATATTTTCTTCTCTAGTTAAGAATAAGTAATGCACATATAACAGTAAAATTACTGGCTCATTGTTCATGATCTTGAAGTAGAGGTTAGAGTTTGATTTACTCTTGGTAAAGCTTAAGCTTGTCAAGAAACTGTCTATATGGCCATACAAAGTTCTAGGAGCTTGCTTCAATCCTTATAAGGCTTTCTTGAATATGAAGACATGATACTTCCTGTTTTCAACCTCAAATCCTTGAGGTTGCTCTATACACACTTCCTCTTTGATGACACTGTTTAGGAAAGTTGTCTTTACGTCCATCTGGTGCAACTTCCACTTCATCTTAGCTGCAATAGCTATGATGGTTTTGATCAAAGTGTATCTATCCACAGGAGCAAATGTCTCTTCATAGTCAATGCCTTCCTTCTGGGAAAATCCACGAACGACAAATATTTCTTTATACTTCTCAATACTTCCATAAACATCATGTTTTATTTTGAAGATCCATCTGAAGGATACCACATCTTTACTCTTTGTTCTAGGAACTATTTCCCATACTTCATTCTTCATTATGGATTGGTATTCCTCTGTCATGGCATCTGCCCATTGTTTCCTCTGAATGGATTCTTCAAAGTAGTTAGGCTCCTCTTCTAGGAGATCACACATCAAAGCCATATAACTGGAGAATGGCTTTGGTCTTTTCACCTATCTCGTAGTTCCTTGGGGAACATTGTACTTCTCTCCATCTTGAATAAGCTTTGTAGCCCAAGCTAGCTTTCTTTTATGGAGGGTTGTCATCTGAGGAGGTTCTTGCACTTCTACTATATCATGGTCTACTAGAAGTTCCTCATTAGGGGAAGTTACGACTTCCCTCACTGGTTCTGCAGCTCCGGGAACCTACCTTATTGCAGTACTAAGGATTATGGGTTCGTCTTCATATACTTCTTCAAACTGGCATTGTTTAGATTTCCTGAGCATTGCATCTTCATCAAATATCACATCCCTGCTGATCTCAATGTGATGGTGACCTGGTATATAGATTATGAAGGCCTTGGAGACCTCACAGTATCCCACAAATATTCCCTTCTTTCCTGAAGGGTCCAACTTGTTTCTCTTTTCTTTAGGTATATGAATAAACATTGGGCAACTAAATATTTTGAGATGGCTTACCTTTGGATTCTTTCTAGTGAACATATCTTCCGGAGTCTTGAGCCCAAGTGCACTATGGGATAATCGGTTCTGCACATATACAACTGCCATTGCTGCTTCTTCCCATAAGCACATCGGAAGATCTAGATCATGGATCATAGTCTTCACAACTTCCATTATGGTCTTGTTCTTTCATTCAGCTACACTGTTTTGTTGGGGATTATAGGGAGTAGTGAGTTCCCTCTTGATCCCAACATCTTTGCATAATTTCAAAAAAAAAAATTGAGGTATATTCTCCTCCATTAGTTGACCTGAGTATCTTAATCTTTCTTTCAGAAAGGTTCTCTATCAAGGCTTTGAATTCCTTGAACTTGTTGAACACTTCATATTTAGATTTCAAGAAATATATCCATGTTTTTTGAGAATAATAATCAATGAATGATACATAATATACATACCCACTAATGGAGGATGATGGCACTGGGCCACATATATCTGAATGAATGAGTTCTATGACTCCTTCTGCCTTGTTGTCCCTCTTTAGAAATGGGTTCTTGATGTTCTTCCCTTGTGCACATCCATTGCATATGCCTTCATGGTCACCTTTGAGTTCTGGTAAACCTGTGACTGCCTTGCATATGTATGGTAGTGCCTTGTAGTTGATGTGGGCTAACCTTCTATGCCAAAGTTCACATGATTTTTCAATGGCGTGGGTCATGGCATCCTCTAAGTGACCCTTTAGTTTATACAAGCCATTTTCTTCACTTCCAATGATGATCAATTCATTTAAGGTTTCTCCTCTAGCCCACATAAGAACTTCTACATCTATAAAGGAAACTCTGAAGCCTTTCTTTTCTAAAGATGAAATGGAGAGTAGGTTCTTATTCAATCTTGGTACATATAGTATCTATTCATTTTTAGTGAATTCCCTAAATTCAGTTTGTGGTTTGATTCTCCCACTCTCATGATGGGATATTGGTAATCATCTCCAAGTGTCACTTTCTGAGAAAACTTCTTTTTTGAGATACAAGAGAGAATGTTTCTTTGTCCTATCATGTTCTTGGATGCACCATTATCAATGACCCAAGTTTCCTCTCTGGTTGTTACAGATCCTAAGAGGAACGAGATCAAGACATGGTCTTTGATCCGCTCTCTTATCATCTTTGCGGGTGGCTTTTCATCTTCGACTACATGGGCATGGAGCCTCTTATGTTTTCTCTTTTATTTTTCTCATCTGGCTAGGAAAAACTTCGCAATGTGTCCCATCTTGTCACAATGGTAGCATTGTACATATGAGTAGTTCCTTTCCTTTCGTTGGCCTTTCTTATGAAATCTTCTTGGATGAGATTCTTTATGATTGAATTTGTTTGACTGTTGAGGCTCTTTATGAGTCTCCTTTTGGAAGTAGGGTTTCTTCCTTCCTCCTTTGGTGTGAGTAGCTAGGGGTTGATCATCATCTCTTGCTAGTAACACTTCATGATTCGCTACTCTTATTTCTTCTTAGATGCACTCTTCCCATAGACTATCAAACTTCAGTTTCTCTGTTCTGGCACATATCATTTGGATGAATGCATCCCAAGGTCTTGTGAGACCATTTAGGGTTGTCATTATGAGTTCATATTCATCTATGGTATCTCCAATAGCTTCTAACTGTTCTTTGAATTATGAGATTCTGGAGAAATATTCCTGAATCATTTCGCCTTTCTGCATCCTTGTATTCTTCAGTTGAGTTCTTAGATTCATCTTCTAGTTTATGTTCTTTCCTTCATATAGTCTGGTCAAGGAATCAAAAATTTCTTTTGTAGTCTTATTAGATGACACATAAGGAATCAGGTGGTCTTTGATTGAATCTGCAATGATTCTTTTGGCCCTGATTGTGTCCTTTTGATGCTTTTCCTTTTCTACAACATCGACGGGTTCCAGTACTTCTTCTTTTACAAATCTTGCTAGGTCATTCTCTTCAAGAATGATACCAATCCTATACTTCCAGGCACAAAATTTTTCCACTCCTTCTAGCTTGTCAACAAGCTTAACACTTGCAGACGTCTTTACCTAGAGCTAGGAAAATGACCGAAAAATGAAAGTGCTCAAAATCAAAATCTAAACTTACCAGGAGGTGCGCTTGGATGAGACGAGTAGCCTGGTGTGTTTGGATATGAGAAAATCCAACTTTTTCTCCTCCAAATTTGATCTACAAATTTCTAGACTGGTGATTCTGGTCTTCTGGTACCTCTGTTACTTTGGTACTTCTGGTACACCAGTTTTCTGGTACTTTATGAAACTAGGGTTTCACTTTCTAGGAGATCTAGCCACTAAAAAGGTGCATTGAGAGTGCCAAAGTATTCCTTAGGGGAGGGAACACTTTTCTAGATGGTTTTGGGGCTGAAAAGCTTCACCATCAAAAAGCCCTATTTTTCATGTACGAAAACAGTGACGTTTTTCACTCTTGTAAAAGATGCTTCCTTCAACTTGGCTCTGATACCATGTTAATGTTTAATCCATTATTATAGTTCTTTGCATTTCATTAGATAATAATAGCATAATACAAGATCACTAAGAAATACACAATCACAAGAGACACAACATTTATCCTAGGAAACCCTCTAGGGGAAGAAAACACAACAAAAATTCCTTATTATAGATAGCCAACACAATGCCAAGAGATCTCTTAAACTAATGTAGAATATCCTCTCCCAGATATGCACCACTCTCTCTCCTTCTTCTCTAATTGCATATCCGAAACTTGTCTCGCAAAATGAGCAAGTGAGTTGTGTGTCTAAGTGAGGCACTAGCCTCCTTATTTATACAAGACTGGCATGTGTGAAATGTCTCTTCACTGGCAGGGCCAAATTCTCCAATTGGGTGATTATAACCACCTTTATTGTGTTTCGGGGCCTCTTTGATATATTATGGGGCCGACTTCTTATTTTGCCTTTTACAATTACAATATGACCAATCCGTAAAAGGGGATTTGGTCCTTTTAAAGTAGCCAACATGATAAATCCACAATGGGGATTGATCCAATGAATAATATATCAAATAATAATAAGAATACACTTTGCAGTTACATTATTTCAACACACCCCCGCCCTGGGGCTATGTCCACTAACTCTTCTCTTATTTATTATCTTTGGTAAAAATTCTTACAGGCACATGCATCCAAGTTCTACTCCACAAAAGATAGGATATTTGCATACACTCCACCAGATCCTCCTTCTTCTCTCTAGGGTATAGCACTAAGCCTTCACACATTCTCTTCAAGTTACTTGCTCTAGCCTTGCAAGCCTCACACAGTATGCACAAATCACTTACAACTCTTGATCATGTAGATACAACTCTAGCACTTAGACATTCATACTCACTATATCACCCTAGTATATATTTATACATGAAAAATAGGCCTAAGCATGGGTAAGCCCATGCGCTGACATTCCCATACCCATTACATAATCCCAAAACCCAAAAATCCCTAAAAAGGGGTCGACATCCTGTGATCTCTGTTTCATCTTGCGCTCCACCTTCGACAACCCGTCGAAGTCCCAAAATAGGGTCAAACATGACCAAGGATCCTCAAAACTTGGTCAAGGGCCAACATGCCCCCAACACTCACCTGCGACTCATCCCGAGTCACTTTGATCTGACTAGTTCTTCTTCAAAAGCCTCGAGATTGGCTCGAGATTCTTCGACTTGTTGTTGTGCCATGGCCTCCTATTCAATGAACTCTTGTATGACTGCTTCATTAACAGGTCCCTTTAGGCGTTGTTCAGCTACAGTGACGACTTGCTCCAGTTCCGCTCCTTGACCTTCGATCTCTATGAACATTTTGTAAGACTTATCCTGTATAGGTTGGAGCCTTTGAGTCACTTCCATGAATTTTCTCTAGATAGTGTCGACCTGTTATTGGGTAGTGCGCTGCTCTTGGGATGCCTTCATTCTTTCCACAACTGATATGGTCTTCAACTGTGCCTATATCATATCTTCTTGATACTTCACCACTTGGAGCTGCAACTCCAGTGCCTTCAGTCCTGGATTCTCAGTGAATTCCTCATAGGTCTGATAATTGTGATCAGTGAGTTGCTTACATTCCATGGAAAGGGATTTTATTATCTCAATTGTGCTTTGAGAAGCTGCTTCTCTTTGATCCCTCACATCCTGTGGGGTGTTGGGCACTTTGCAGAGCTCTAAGTCTACTCTTCGTCGCTATAGTTGCTAGATAGCTTTTGTGAGATGCTCTACTTTATGCATGACTCTGTCTTCTTCTTGTGGCTCTAATCTTGTCACATAGCAGAGTGCTCTATTGACTGCTTGCTCCACTTCGAGTTTCTCTATGAGCAGTTGTTCTTGTTGCATCTATACTTTCTCTTTTTCAAAATTTTCTTGGAGAGACACCTTCTCCTATTCTGCAACTTTGCATTGTTTTACAATTATGCCTTGCACTTGATTCAAGGCCTGGGTGGATTTTTCTATTTCTTCTTAAGCACGATGAAAGTGAGCTTCGATTTCATCAGCTAGTCGGTGGAGTTGGGTTGGCTCATCTCCTAAATTTGGTTCTCCTGATGGCAGGGGTGCAGTGGAGACTGCGTGACTGGAATGAAGGGCCTGAGGTACCCCTCGGAGTTCAACCTCAATTTTGTTGTACATTTCCTCCTATTTGGTTTCTTGTTTATCCACAATTTCCAACAAAGTGTCATTTAGAGCTGCAATGATGAAGTCAAAATCATCGACAATAAGCACAGTCTTCATCTTGGTCATAGTGGCTTTCGATTTATTTTGGGAAGAATGTTTTAGGGGAGAAACCTTCCTCTTCTTTAGAGGATTGGTCTCATCTATGGGTGGTGTTACTTCACCTTTCTTTTGTTCATCTCCTTTTCCATTTAGTTATTCTACTTCGTCATCACCCCCTCGGTCACGGTTAGGTGATACTAAAGAAGTATATCATGAGGTGCTTCTAAATATTGGACCTCTTCGGTCTTCTTCATTCTGTTGGGGGCGTGTGTATCATGTTCTTTATGCATGGTCTCTGAGATTTTGGGGTTAGAAATCTCTGTAGGGTCTATGAGAATAAGGAGGTCTGCGGACCTCTCCTTAGTGATCTCCTCTAGGTCTTGTTCTGTGAGTTTGGAGTATGACTGAAGCTGCTCCTTATGTTCATTGGCTCGCATTGTTATGTAGATGAAGTGTCAATATGCGTAGAACTTCATTAGGGTTTGGAAACTCTATAGGGTGTTTGGGGTCATGTGAGTTTCAACTTTGATGGATCTCTTCAGTTGAAGGTAATATGTTTGAAAAACAACGTTCGACTGCCTCTATTTATTCATATCACTCGAGTACTAAAGTGTGGTTAACTTCACAGCAAGCGGCTCGAATGGTTTAATATCCAAAAAGGTCACACCTTTTGACATATCCCAGGAAACAAAGGTGATGAGGATCAGGAGCCAGCTAAAGTGAAACTCATAGCCCTGATCATGTGCTTCGCGAGAGTCTAGTTCTAGCTGATTAACTAGGTACCTCACCCAATTCATCTGCAGGCCTTCAACGCATTTCCTTGCGAGGTCAATGACAAAGCCTGTGACTTACATAGGTATGTTCTTTGTTACTAACTTTCTGGCTATTAGCTGGCAGTCTAGGTGCACCGCACCATTATGGATGGACGATACCTTGTAGCCTTGCATCCCCTTTTCAACATTGTCGTATGTATCTTTGATCTTCTGTTGTAGTGCATGATCTATGGATTTTCCTGAATAGAACTCCTGTGGGTCGGATCCTTGCATACTTAATCCCATGATCATATGGATCAATGTTGGATCAACTGTAATATGAAAGTCTATACATAAGTAACCACCATGATAACATGAAAGTAATAGCTTGAAACAGGCGTTCACTTCCTGGTGCCTTCTAAAGTGTGGGATTTTCTAGTTAACAAGCTAGACTGCGTGAGGTTCATCATCCATGGATGGGGGATTATCTTTGATTTCTTCCCCTTCATCCTGGTTAGGTATTTGTACGGGGTGAGCATGCTATAGTTCTTGTGATTTCTGAGGTTGAAGTCACTGAACTTCAATGTTGTGATCTTGTCATGTTCTATTCTCACTGCGTGTATCCCCTTCGGGAGCTACGCAGTAACCATGGTGTGCTCAAAATATCTTGGCATGCTATCATGGCTCACCGCATCGGCCAGAGGTAGGGTGTAGTTGAGAATATGGTCGAGATCAACTTCACATTTGTTAGGTCATCTCTGTGTTTGGTTCTCTTTTCCGCTGATGGTGAGGATGATCTTGCCTTGGGAGCAGTCGATGAAGAGACTTTCACTCCTCTCATCAATGATTCTTGAATACTTGCAAACATTTCTCTTTCAGACATTACCCTTTCATTCAAGAGGTAAATGATAAATTCTTTGACAATTTTCTCTCCAGCACTAAGCTCGTCCGATACGCACGCTCGTGGTTGAATATCTCGGGTTCGAAGAGTAACTAGTCAATGCAATAGGATGGATGGCAATAGTGCGATGATCACCATGAGAAATCCACTATTCTATGAACTCAGATTCATGGTTAGCAAAAGTGTTCTTGTTTCCTAAGGCAAAGGGATAAATAGATAACTTGGTAACGGATCTCTTGCAATGGGTGAGAAACCTTCATTAACTCAGTTCTATCCATTATGGCGCAGTCCCAACGTTCTGGTGAAAACTTTCTGATTGTAAATTCCTTTCTACCCATTTGGGCCGTTGGTCCAATGGTTATATTATTCCCAACGACTATATTGCTTCGTCATGGAGAAGTGCCATGTGACACTGTTCTGATATCCTAGCGAAGTTCCAATTTTAAAATTTTTTCTTCTGCGAGGTTCCCTCTAGAACCTTGTGTAACTTTTCGATCTTAGCTCTCTTCTTACTTAGTTTTCTAGCCTTGTTTTCGGTGATCTTCGTCTCATAATTCCTTTTTCCATTCTAATTCTTATCTTCTTTTGGTATAGTAATTTCACACTGGTGAGATTCTTTCCTAGAAATTAGGGGTAATACTTCTTCTCTATCTAGGATAGGTACTTAAGTCTTATGAAAATGTTCTTTTGTTCTTCCTACTTTGACATCCAAGTCTCTGTTTTTAAATAGATTCTCTTGGTTATGTTGTTCTTCAATCAAGTGTGTGATCCTCCTAGTCATGAAATATTTTAACTCTTGCTTCTTCTGCTCTAAGATTTGTTTTTCTTTTCTTATGGCCTGATCTCCTTCAATCCAAGGTTTCCCTAGTAACATAGAAAATGGATCGTTGTTCTCAATAAATTTAACAAATTCAAATTCTTCCTTTGTCTAAGTTCCATGAGCACTCATAGATATCTAGGCAAGTATTCCACATAGGGTTATCAGTTTTCCTCTAAATAATTCTATTCTTCCCAATGAAGGAATCATAGCAGGATTTCCCAGAATTTCCCAAGTTCTTTCTGTCATAATATTTACCTATGTTTCCTCATCCACAACACAGTCAATGTCGAAGTCTCATATTCTTGATTCTATGCACTCTTTTTCTTTGAAGATCTTGGATAAATTAATATGTTGGTGGTCATTCAGGGTTTTTTTCACCTGTAGCAATACTTTCTCTAATTATTTATGGGGTTATGTCATAATCTCAGTTTCTTGACCTTCCTCATGGTCTTATTGTCTGATATTCATCCTTTCAACCTTAGCAATCATTCTAGGGAAGTCCAAAACTTCATGGTCCATAGCTTTGCAACAGAGGAAACTAGGTCTTCTTCTAGGGAATTCCTTAGCCAGATGTCCCGGTCTTCTGCAAATGTAACAAAGGGTTATTCCTCTCTTTCTCTTAAATTATGCCCATCCTTTCCTGTATTGCACACTAGGATCATGGTCGCTAACCTGCAAGAAAATATTTCTAGGATCCTGCATCCATTTGTTAGTCCAAACATTCTCTCTATGCATAGGTATAACATATCTTTCACTATTCTTATCAAATCTACTCATACAAAATATTTTTTCATCTATTATTGCCCTAGTTTTCAATCTAGGACAAATCTTATCAAACATACCTAGATCCATACTTTAGAAACAAAAATTTCCACTAATCCTTTCTTCAGTAGAGCACAAATCTTCCATATCTAAAAAATTTCACTGTTCTTACCTCTATCAGAGCACAAAGCATTCAGATCTTACCTCTTTTCTTCAGTTCAGACTTCTTTTCTTAGCATAGAGCTTCACAAATTGAGTAGAATATTGTGTACTAGAGTGATAGATATACGCACAGAGCTTTCACAATTTTAGGTCAGATCTTAGGTATTTAAGCACTAAGCATATCCACATAGGTCAGATCCATACTATTAAGCATATAACATTAACATATCTATCTACCATTCATCTATATTGAAGAAGTAAGCACATTAACATATAAACACATCACCACTTCACACAAATCAGAGAAACACAACATGTATGTGGTTCACCCCCACCCTGGGGCTACATCTACCAACTCTTCTCTTCTTTATTATCTTTGGTCAAGCTTCTTACAGGCACATAACATCTAATTTCTACTCCATAGAAGACAAGAGATTTGTGTGCACTCCGTCAGATCCTCCTTCTTCTCGCTAGGTTATAGCACCAAGCCTTCACACAGTATCTTACAATTACTTGCACTAGCCTTGCAAGCCTCACACAGTATGCACAAAGCACTTACAACTCTTGATCACACAGATCCAACTCTAACACTTAGCCATTCATACTCATTATATCACCTCAACACCTATTTATACATGAAAAATAGGCCTAAGCATGGGTAAACCCATGGGATGACATTCCCATGCCCGTTACATAAGCCCCAAACCCAAAAAACCCTAAAAGGGGGTCGAGATCCCACACTCTCTACTTCGTCTTGTGCTCCACCTTTGACAACCTGTCGAAGTCCCAAAATTAGGTCAAACATGACCAAGGATCCTCAAAACTTGGTCAAGGGCCAACAAAGTCATAAATGGAACGAGGAGGTCATAAGACTCCCCCAAATAATCATTCTCCTGTTGTGATACGTAGTTGTTCATACCCTACCATTATACCTGATCCAGCCACTATGTCATAAGCCACACCTGGCATTCCCCATGAACCTATGACATTGATTCCTCAAGGGATTGATGTACACGAAATTATCCGTAATTCTCACCAATCAATAATAAGAACCTAGGCTGCACTGTCCAAAATTAGACAATTTGGTGAACAATTAAATCAAACCATTGATTTTTACAATTAGCAAGAAGATCATCTTGCCACTGGTCTACCCAATCACTCATTATGTGTTACTATTACCGAACCTTTTGAAGCACTAATTCAAGATGCTGGAGGATCTAGTCTTCCTCCTTCCCCACCTGGGTCTTCTCCACCCTCTTCAAGAGGAGAATCCTATGACGAAGAAAATTCTTCATCTAGGAAATATTGAAATTCACCCACACCAACTACCATGGCTCGATTAAGATGTCGTGGAAGTACTGGGACCTCAACATCCTTTACCCAAACATCCCAAAAAGTTGTTACCTAAGTTTGACGTCTATTTGAGGCAATCAACCGAGGATCATATCAAAAAATTCATGTTAGATGTTAGGATTCAAAATGTCGAACATGATTATGTCGTGTGTAGGCTATTCCCTTACACATTTGAGGGAAATTATTCCACGTGGTATTTTTCACAACATCCTCAAACTATTGTTTCTTGGGACAGGTTTGAGACCTTTTTGTTAGAAAATTTCGGGGATGAAAAATCTCTAGAAGTTCTAGTAATGGAATTTTCCAACATGAAAATGAACCCCAAAGAGAAAGTCAAGGATTTCAATTAGAGATTCCTTACGCTTAAAAATGAAATCCCTACAGAATTGATGCCTGTTGAAAACTTGATTATTGCATACTATGATAAAGCCCTACATCGTAACATAGCTATATGGGTTAAGAGGTCTAAGAAAAAAACATTACTAGAAGCTTTTGAGGAGGCGTTCCTCATTGAAAAGGATATTTGTAGTTTAAAGGATAATGTAAATGTGAAAGCTGAATCAACTTCCTCTTCTAAAACAAAAATAGAAATCCTTACCAGACCTTCCCCAAATAAAAAATAAAAAGAAACCTTATACTTGGAAGGTTTACAGAAATCCTTTCATAAGTTATCTAATCAAGTCATAAACTTGAATAGATTTGTAGAAGAAGCATATTCAAGTAAATGGAATTTTAGACCACCTTTTAGGAAACCTCTTCCTCCAAACAAACCAAATCTGACTAGAGAAGGTCTGAATTTGGAAGGTTTACAGTATGCTTTACAAGCAACATTAGATGGAAATGATAGTCATGTTTCTATCCCGCCTAAAAAACAAAATGATGCAGGTGAAGAAGAAACACCTGATGAGGAGGACTAATCTCCCCTAGTTTTTGGATATCTCATCAACAATATTTTCCAAGCCAATTTTGAAATTGTCCATAAAAACCAGCACTCGCATAACACTCGTAGTAAATTGAAAAACACATCTTCACCTGAGGCAAGTAAGAATATGGTATCAATATAGCCAAAATATATTGAAACATCACAAAATCATGTTTCCCTAGATTTAGAATATGATCTTGTTGAAGATATTAAAAACTAAGGGAAAATATATCGATTTTTGAACTGCTCAAATTCCCTCTCATCCTACAGAAAATGTTGTGAAGTATAGATGATAATAGTAAAAAGAATTATCCTATGAATAAAAAATCAGCAGAAAATAGCATAAACAAAACAAAGGATGTGGTGAACAAAAGACCACCCAAAAATCATAATAAAAAAGACACACCAGATAAAATTGTAGGGAATTTAGATAAAATAACTTCAGATACAACATGAAAAAATCAACACGCTTCTTCTCCCACACCATGAAAAAATGTGCCACCATTCCTTTTAACTTTTGAAATCTTCAATATAAATGTGCATAATTGTATGGTAGATTCCAGGGCCTCATCGAATATGATTCCTTTTTTTGTTTGTCAGATGATTAATGTTGAAGTCAAACCTTCTGATTTGAAAATTATTTAGCTAGACAGAACTAATGTCATAGTTGTTGGTGAACTTAAAGATGTATTAATTAGATTATCATCTAACACAAAAGTGCACTAGGTAATTGACACAATTGTCATTGATATTTCAAAAGTTTATGGAATTTTCTTGAGTAGAGATTGGTCTGAACAATTGCATGGTTATTTTTCCACAGATTGGTCTCACCTATGGTTACCAGAAAACGACAAGCCTAACAAGATCAAAATTAATAGGGAACATTATTTGAACTACATTGTTACAGATCTAAATGACTCGAATGAGCCTTTTACCACTGGTGTAAATACATTTGAAGCTCAAGGTATGAACACTTTATTTGTGAATTTCCTGACTAAAATATCCACTTTTCCAAACCCGGATTAGCAATCTAAAATATCATCCCATACTCACGCGACAATTTTGAAAAATGATTCAAACATTGTTGATGGTTGTGAAAATGATGAAATATGGTCTTTATACTTTGATGTTTCTAAATCTCGTGAAGGAGTCCATGTTGGTTTTGTTTTGATTGAACCAAAAGGCAATAAGACATTCATTTCCTGTAGATTATAATTTAAGTGTACAAACAACACAACAGAATATGAAGCACTCATGCAGGGACTAAAGAACGTCGTAGATCTTAAGGTGCAAATCTTGATGATATTTGGTGATTCTGAAATTGTATTTAAATAGGTAAAAAAGGTTATTTATTGTTTATCACCTCATCTCAAAAAATATCAAACCTAGGTATGAAACTTAATCCATAAATTTCTCTCCTTTAATATAAGTTATATTGCTAGATCCAGTAATTATGAAGCACATTTATTAGCTAGTTTTGCGTCAAAATTATCACTTGTTGAGGGATTTTATCCTAATTAATTTTCTGTTGAATTGATGTTCAGGCCATCGATCCCCGAAAATATTATCAATTGGCGAGTGTTCGACAATCACCAACAAATCATAAATTTTCTGCATATGGAGGACACTTTCCAAGATGTTGTAATTGATGAAAATACTCACAATGAAAATCTCTGTGATTTTTCGATAATATCTGACCCTCGTTCCGCTGAAACATCATTTGATCTAGTAAATTATATCCCTAAGTATGTCGTTAGATTATAAATTTTTTATGATTTACATGACAAATTTAGGGGAGTGGTTAATTGCAAAATAAACATTTCCTCATTACTATATGAGACTATAAACTTAGGAACTCGAGATAATCCTCAAAATATTAATCTAGGCAAAGGGTGATCTCAACAAGAAAGATCTGCATTCATAAAATTATTTAAATAATTCAAAGATGTATTTTCTTGGACATACAATTATTTGAAAACCTTTGATCCAAACATAATACAACATGTAATCCCTATGAAACCCTAAACCCAACCATTTCAACAAGAACTTAGGAAAATGCATCCTAAATTAGAACCATGGTAAAAGGGGAACTAAATAAATTATTAACCACCAATATCATTTTTCTGGTTCGACATACCCCTGGTAAGAAAGAAGAATGGAGAGATTTGGCTCTTTGTCGATTTTCGTAAGTTAAACTGAGCCTTTGATAAATACAATTATCTTGTTACTCTAATGGAATTTTTTTTGCAATAGGTATCTGGTTTTGAAAGGATATCTTTATTAGATGGTTTCTCAGGGTACAACCAGGTCCTTATGTCTCCATCAGATCACTTGAAAATCACATTCTTCACCCCATGGGGTACCTATTCCTATCAAAAAATGCTTTTCAGATTGATTAATGCCAGAGCCACTTTCCAGAGGGAAATGAATATTGATTTTCATGGCCTTATCAACTAATCAGTTGTTGTCTACCTAGATGATGTCACTGTCTTTTCAAAGAATAAAAAATATCACTTGTCACATCTTAGGGTTGTACTAGAACGTTTTCGTAAATTCAGTATTTCACTGAATCCCAAGAAATCACTTTTTGCAATAGAGCATGGAATATTACTTGGATTTATAGTTTCAAAGGATGAAATTATAATAGACCCCGAACGAACTAAAGCTATTGCCAATCTTCCTCCACCATCTTCCAAAAAGGCAATGCAATATTTTCTGGGTAAAATATTTTTTGTCGGACGCTTTGTTCCAAGTTTTTCTAAGATGGTTAGACCTTTGCAAAACATGATTAAAAAGGATGTTCATTTTAAATTGGGACCACAAGAGAACCTGGATTTTAATTCTATTATAAAATCTATAACCGAAGCCCCCTCCTTAATGAGTCATGATTTCTCCAAAGACTTCACACTTTATAATTTTACATTAGACAGATTTATGAGTTTTGACTTTAAAGGATCAAAATTAAATTATCCTGCAGTTGATCAACAAGCCTACGTTGTCTTTAAGGAAATTAAAAATTTCATACCTTACCTGTTTAAATCAAGGATAAGAGTCATTGTTCATTACCCTGCAGTAAGAAATTTGTTAGTTCAGAAGGAACTTGGGGAGAAAAGGGATAATTGGATGACCTCCCTTCAAGAGTACGATATCGAAATCGTACCTTCACAAATTGTTAGAGGCCAAGGCCTTTGAAAACTAGTGGCTGACTGAGTTGAAGTGCTAGATAATGAACCAAGAACACCAGTTGAAAAATTGCATAATGAAACACAAATTTGGTGTACACAAATTATGCCTAATTCATGGTACAATGATATCAAGTTTTATTTGTTGCATGGAACTACTCCTCAAAATATTGATCCCAAAAACAAAAGAGAAATAAGGCTCAGGTCTACATCTTTTCAATTAATTAATGATGTATTGTTTCCGAAGAATTTTGATGGTGTATTTATGTGATGCCTAGAAAAGGAAGAATATGAAAAGGTACTAGCTGAATTACATTTCGGTGATGTTGGGGGTCATTTTGGTGGAGACACAACTTCCCACAAAGTACTTAGGGCTAGTTACTATTGGCCCACATTATTTAAGGATGCTCATGTTATGGATCACAAATGTATATTTTATCAAAAAACTGCAGGACAGGTCAATAATGTTTCATTTCCCTTGTAGCATGTTACAATAGGTACACCATTTTAGAAATGGGGCCTAGATATTATAGGACCAATTAACCCACCTTCTTGACAGTAACACAAATAGATTCTCACAGAAATGGATTGTTTTACAAGATGGTCTGAATCTTTACTGTTACGGGTAGTAAACACTAATCAGGTAATTTCGTTCTTGAATTCACATATTATCACATGTTTCAGAATACTTGAATGTTTAGTTTTTTATAATGCTTCTTATTTTTCTTCCTTGGACATGAATGTTTATAATATAGAAAAGGGAATTAATATAAAATACTCTGCTAGTTATTATCCTCAAGGAAATGCCTTGGTCGAGTCAACAAACAAAAATCTGATTAAAATACTGAAAAGAATAGTGTTAGATAATCACAAAAATTGGCATAATGCATTATATCATGCACTTCGGGTTGACAGGGTCACCCCAAAAGCATCCATCGGTAATTCTCCTTTCTTCCTCATACATGGAAAATAAGCTATCCTTCCTCCCCATGTCTTGCTCCCATCACTTAAGTTATCTCATAAAGTTCAAGAAGAATAATGTCCCCCTTTAGAGAATCAAATAAATGATTTACTTAAATTAGAATAAATTAGGAATCAAGAAAAACAAAAATTGGACCAGCACCAACAAATTGTTAAAAAATGGTTCGATGCAAGTTCATCCTTGGATATAAACTTTGAAGTAGGATATTTGGTTCTCAAGTGGGACAAAGCACATGAGGATAAAGGAGAACACAACAAGTTTCAAAATCTATGGCTGGGGCCTTTTGTTATTGCAGAAAAATTGGGTCCTAGCTCCTTTTGTTTGCAAAACTGGGAGGGACAGCCAAACACTTTCCCGGTGAATGGACAAAATCTCAATAAGTACTTCACATGAGAGGAATAAGACCTTACTCTTTGTAAATATCCCTATATGTTTATATTTTTGTTTTTTGTTGATTATTTTATTGTTGTTTTCTTTGTTTTCTTTTATTTTTCAAGTTATTTATGACTCGCAATCCATTGTGGAAGGGAATTTTCATCATCAGATATATCACTGATGCAAGTTTGAAACAATTCAAACATCTTCAATATTAAGGTTTAGATCAGATGATTTGTTTATAAGACAGTCATTTTAGAAGTTCTTTGCCATAATTTATTCCTAAAATTTTGTCAAGATCTTTGAGAAGTACAATCACATTTAAAAATTTTACGCCATCCCAATTCTAATGAGATCACCTCAAAGCGCTTCCCCATCCTCTAGATGTTTCCTTGATTGAAATATAAATGTATAAACCATGATTAACACTATTATTTTTTAAGGAAGAAAAAGAAAATATCAAGGATCGATCATATATCTGCCTGGTTATCAAATCTCCAGTATCTCCCTACTCTCCTGTCATTATGAAATTTCCAAATTCTATCATTATAAATGACTAAGGAGAGTTGGAAACACTTCAACATGTGGGAAATGTGTGTAAACTCGCCGGGGTACTGAACAAGCCTATTGGCAGTGGGTAAATGCGCACATGATACCAAGACAACTTCATCGGGGTACTGAATGGGCCTTCTAATGATGAAGCAATGTCAGTTTCGAGATATGTCAGGTATGTTTTATAAGTTGATCATATATCAAAAATTTTATATCACGGATAGACAAATTTTGAATGGGATTAAAGTAATTGAGTGGGTTAAATGACATCCCTGTTGAGGCTATGAATGTCTGCTGGTAGTAGTGGCCCTGTCAACGGTATTGAAGTTACTTTTAAAAATATCGTCTCCTTTTGATCAAAACTAACTTTCAGGTTATAATTGTATGTTAGAGCACTCCTTTTGTGTATGACTGTATTAATTTTTCTGAACTAATCTTAATTCTTTTAATATTGAATTATGATATTTTTCAAAGCCTCTTTAAGTGTTTTTCAAGTCTTTCTTATTCCATGAAATGAAGTTTTGATGATGCAGAGATAACTACTTTGCCTAGCGAGTCACCATTGTTGGCAAGAAAATTATCATATCGCTTCGTCGATTTTTGAAATGCAAAAATTGCAAAGAATTTTTTTATCTGCTGCCTAATTTGTATATACAATGGAATTGATCATTGCTTTTGGGTGATTACTTGGTTGATCAGTTTTATTTTATTTTATTTCATTAATATCTAACATGTTTACCCATTTCAATTTCATGACTGAAAAGCATGAAATTGAAAACTTTTTTTACAAGCACATTGATTCAACTCTAAAGGTTTTCAACTTGTGAAATCAAACAAACCTTTGGAAGACCTAAAATCAAAAAACACTTAGGCATGTTGAATATGCGACCATGTAATATTTTTATAAAAGTTTCATAGCATAAGGATAAAACTAAATCGTGGGTGATTTACGTTATTGTTAAATCTATTTTGAAAGTTTGATTCATCTCTTACCATTTGTGATTTTGGCTATGTATTGTTACCTCACCATATGATCTGAATGTTGCAATGAATTGTTTTGTCATTGTATTATCAATGTATGAGATGGCTAGCATCTGTGCTATGAAATGATCATTTCTATGTCCTGTCCATCAATGATCACATTCATTTTGTCTTATGGATGGTCCTTCATGACCAGAGAGTAGGTTTTATGGAATGAAGTGGTTTTTGAGTTTTTCATCCTGTGGTTCTGGGTATTTAATCAAATCTTGAGGTGGAATTCATGGTAGCGTTTCTCTAAGCCCTTAGTTCTCGGTTGATCATTAGCCATGCAAACTCAGCCATTTTTTTTGGGTTGGCTATAGCATATACCCCTCCATTTTGCATCTTTTGGTACATTGTGCGCAAGCCGATGGCTCGAGTGGTTATATTGGAGATGAATGGATCATAAGATTTTCTATCTCAAGACGATGTTGTAGATGACCTCGTCCATTTCGGCTGGGTAAAATTCATCCAATATTTTGAGGGTTTCAACTTGGAAGTTACACAAGCCTTTGCCAAAACTTTTGATGATGCCAAAGCAAAGATAGGCGACTTGCAGTTGCAAGTGAACGAGGAATCTGTAGTTGAAGCCATGGGTTTTTTGTAGGGAGGGGACCATTGGTTCAATAATCTAAAGATAGAAGGCATCTCATGGAATTCATTGTTGGTATCCTGAAAATCATGCTATAATGTAAAAGGTATGGTTACACAGTTGTTCAAAACCTGTTGGCATGGCTTGTTGCTGGTAATCAAACAATTTGTGACCTACGAAAGGCATTATGGGATGGTGTTTTTGTTTCATATACGGTTATTAATGATTTTCCTGGGGTTTAAATTGAACTTGAATTTTGATTTAATCAAGAGTCTTTAGAAAATGTCCAAGTTTTACCAAAGACATAACCCTAACCCTGAGTCTAGTTTGTTCCATCATTGTCTAATTTGGGTTCTGGTTAATGCCCAATTGTTGAAAACAAGAGATAATTGGTAGATTTTTCTTGTTAGGAATAGGGTTGTCCCTTTTCCATATGAGCCTATTTTTGGTTTACCTCTAAGTGATGATGAACTTGTCAGTCCAAGTGTATCATCCCATTCTCTGCAAAATTTTTGAGTTGAGATACAAGTTTCGAAAGACTCTGTCTTACGTACCAATACTACGATTGAGTTTCTTCCGATAGATGAGGTCACCTCCAAAAAATGCAATTTCAATCCAAAAAAACCTTTGGAAGAAATTATGAGTCTTTTAAGGGATAGGTCATCAATCACCCCTGATCCTGTACAGACAAATATTAGTAATGATAAAAATAAAATTAAAAGACAAGGGAAGCAAGTTACACAAGATGCTAATGACCTGGATTTCAAAAATAAGAGGAGTCGTATACTTATGTCGAGCATGACAAGGAATCGATATCAAAATTGTGATAAACCCATTCCTACAGTAGTTATAGAAGATACAATCTCTACCAAGGATGCAAGCTTTGATTCCACTAGAGTGGATTTACCACAGTATGATTTTGTTTCAAACCTACCTCTATTTTTAAGGGAACAAGAAGGGTTTTCAGGAATACAAAATGATTTAAAAATGGAAATGGCACAAAGCAGGCCCTTGAACTCAGACGATACACACCCTCTACCGAGATTGGAACAGGTGTATTGTGAAGAGTGTTTCACTTGGATCCAGAGGTACTATCAATATATCCCTTATTTGCAAGCTCAACTTAACTAGGTAGTGGCTTGAAACATAGTGTTGGAAAGGGAAAAATTGGATTTGAGAGCCAATGTGCAAGAAACTTCCCCTAGATCTAGCAAAAGATCTAGAAAATCAGGAGATATCGTTATTAAAAATGCATCCAACATCAACGTTGTTATGAACTCGAAATTACCATATGCCTCTTTTTACAATGTTTAATGGGTAAACAATTTCTTAGAGTTTACGTTTTGATTTCTTTGTTATAACATAATTTATTTATTTTTTGTTTTATTAGACTAGCTATAGAATCATATATTTTGTAGCTTGTCTATAATTAATTTATCAGATTTATTTTTCTAAATTAAATTTCATTTTTTCTTCTCAGGTTTGAAGAGGAATGAATTGCAAGGGTTGATGGAACTAGTGAATCATTGGGAGATGCTTCAATTTTATAAGTCTTTTCTTTAAAATAAGTTTCAAAATTATTTTGAATTATGTAACTGTTTTTGCAAAACTACCAGAATGGTGTTTATAGCAGACCTAGATTAAATTTATTTTTTTTATTTTGGAAAGAACTTGATTAAGTAAGATCTGTCTCTATCTTTTAAGATATGAGAAACAGATCATAGACATATTTTAAATACTGGTACTTTCCCAGAGACATGGCATTCTTTTTGGGACCTAAAAGATGGACTTATTTTTTGGTATGATATGAAATACAATGTCCTTTTGGCTTTAGTCCATATATATAAGTTGTATGATGTGATTATTGTCATATTATTTTCATATTTTTCTAAGCATGAAAACATATATGCTATGAATTATCTTTAGTCTATTCAACACTTTATGATTTCATGTTGTTCTTATATCTTTCATGGTCCATCATTTATGGTTATCATAATCCATGTGACTAATTAAACATAAAACAAGTATCTGTACATTCTGATTTTATGTCGAATGTTATATTTTGTTATATCATCTATAGGAGATTAGAGTTGATTCCATCTCTAGATTTTGAATCACATAAAGTCACATGAGAAATATATTTGTCTTTATGTTTCTTATAGATTTCTTTCAAAACATAAAATTCCTTTAATTACTTAAGGTAATATCATAAGATATTATTTGCCTCTTGCCATAGATTTCTTCTTGGAAAATAGGTTCTTGGAGCTTGCATTATACAAAAAGACGAATATCTTAGTGCTTTTCTTTATCGTTGATCAACAACAAGTTAATTACCCCCTTTTTTAGTTGATTTATTTATTTTATGAATGAATAACGATTAAACAAATCAACTTTAAATGCTTTGTTCATTACAGTTATATCATTATAGATCTTATTCATTCATTTTGTTTTTTTTGTGACAATTTAGTTGTAGAATAATTTTCTTAGCTTTATATCTTACTCAAACTTTGTTTCAATAGTAAAACTTTCATTTTCACAAGGCTTTACACAAACCTTGTATCTGTACATAGATATTGTATATAATAAGTATGTATGCAAATTATATATTAATATATAGGTTTATCAGTTAATGTATGTAGTGAGATTATATAGATAGGTAGATTGTGCCTTTATTAATTTACTTTAGTGTTTTTTCATTGGCTAATGGAGCCACAAAAATCATCGAGGTAGGTTACTTTAAACAGCTTGGGTTAACTAGACAATCTCGGACCAGATCTTCCCTTATCGTTGACAGAGTGGTCAATATCACCCGACAACACATCCTTATGCACTAATGTATTCTCTACCTTCAAAACACTAATTGAGTGACTTCTTCCATTGAATAAATCTTAAGTAAACTCAACACATATTGAATTGTAAACTTTAACCCATTAATATAGTACCTAAACATTATTTGGTTGGAATCTTTTTTATTGTCCAATTAAATGTAATATAATTGTTTTACATATTCTTACACACTCTACTCTTTCTATTTGAGGTTATACAACTTAATTGTAAACTTTAACCCATTACCTAAATATTCTTTGGTTGGCACCATTTTTATTGTCCAATTAAATGTTATATAATTCTCTTACATAATCTTACACTCTTTTCTTTCTATTTGAGGTTATACAACTTGAATTGTAAACTTTAACCCATTACCTAAATATTCCTTGGTTGACATCATTTGTATTGTCCAATTAAATGTTATATAATTCTTTTACATATTCTTACACACTCTACTCTTTCTATTTGAGGTTATACAATTGTTTGAACAACACTTGTTTATAACTTATTGGTATAAAAATAGATTCAGAGGCAATTTTACTCCTACTTAAAATTCCTCCTTATTTTTCCAAATTTTCTCTCCAGTTGCACAAAATCCTACCATATCTTAGCATGTACTTTTAACTTGGTACTTTCAAACTTCATTTTATCTAAGTCTTTTGTCTTCTCAAATTCAAATGGCCCCTCCATTTCATTAAACTATTGACAACATCTGTAACTTCAAACTTCTATCATAACTAAATCCTTAACCTTTTTTTCTCCTCTTACTTTCAGTAATTTTATAAGTTTTTCCACAACATATCCTTCTTGACTTTTTCTATTCTCCTTCATTCTCTAGAATTTAGAAATACTTGCTTCGATTTCATAACTTTGTTGTCTCTTATACAATTCTTGGATCCTCTTTCTAAATACTTGCAATTGTCTATTTACTTTAATTGTCTATGTGAATAGGACTGAAATGGTAGTAGACATAAAGTCTCCTTGAATATTTATGTATTCTCTTAAAAAATTGGACAAAAATATTTATCATACACCTATGGTAAATAGAAAAATTACCATGTGAATTCATGCACCTCTATGACTCTAAAAAGGATGGGGAGAGACTATATTTTTAGTATCATTTTGAATACGTGTTAGTGGTTTTTGATGGAGGATGGATACATATAGTAACTAGTTTCTTGGTTAAATGGCGGTTTTTTGGTTGTTAGTGCCGGAGAGATGACAACTTTGGCGGATCTATTCTGAGATTTAGATTTAATGTGTCATAAATTTATTGATGTGGATTTATTCTCGGGGCTTGGCTCACTGCCAAATATTTGACTAGCTTATTGTACTAGCAGAGGGATGATTGGGGGTCTAGTTCCATATCATGTCACTTGAGATTAGTGCCCTTATGGGCACTGCAGATGAGGAGGATTGGGAGCGTGTAGGCCTATTCAGTACAATTGATAAACTCTGTAAGCATATAGGTGGTGGGGGTAACTTAAATGAGTCATTAGCTCATGAAGTAAATGACCCACTAAATTCTCCCTCGAGCTTCACAAAGGTGACAACAAAGAGTATTCCGGAAGTTGGTAAATTTCTTCCTACGAACCAGCCCGTGGATGGTCTGGGACTTGAGTATTCTCAGAGAGTATATGGTAAAGGGACTGATACTATTGGAGATAGGCTAGGGTCAGGTATTCAATCGGGGATAGAGGTGTCAGGTTATAAACTAGATGTTACTCCTCATGAGACTCTGCGCGTGAAGGATATGTGGAGAAAAAAAACAACAAAGGCCTGGAAGCCAAAGAATTTAAGACGTAGTATGGTCATTGGGATGGATGTTGGTCTTGAGGAAAAATTTCAACTTTCACTCTACACGTTAGTAGGACAGTTTGCCTATAAGTCAAGTTGAAAAACCTCTTTTGCAGAGTGGATGAATCTACATTGGCTCTCCATTCTTGGCTATGTGCCAAAGTATTGGAATATCCCCTTTGGCTGGTTCGGTCTAGTCTTCAAAATTCCTGAAGATGCAAAGAACATTTTGTCTTGCTTTTGGGATTTTGAGGGTGGCAATTTAATGATGAAGAGGTGGCAAATGAGTTTTAACCCAACCATGAAATATTTTATCCATCACCATATTTGGGTTTTTCTTCCTGGGCTTCCGCTCAATCTGTGGAATAAATCTGTATTGATGGCCACTAGGAACCTTCTCGACCGATTTTTGAAGGTTGACGAAAGTGGACTTAGTTCACAGGATAAACGGGTGTTGAGGGTGTTGGTCGAGCTAGATATACATGTTGGTCTAATGGAATCACTAGAAATGGAGTGGCGTGGATAGGTAATGTCGCAGGGTTTGGACTACTAGGTGTTACCTTTCCAGTGTTCCCACTGTAGACAAATGAAACATCTTTGTAAAGATTGTTCCAACTAGAATGGGGTTGGGGGTTCCGAAGACAATATGGAAGATCATCATATTGATCTGTATATGAGTGAAGAGGAAAACGTCGAGATGGATACATTCTCAGTGGAATGTGAAGTTAGTTCAGATGACGATATATTGGACTTGATCATTGGTAAGTTGCAGTCTTACTATCCCAACCTTTATTTTAAACTGTTGGCTTGGGAAAGAGATTTCTTGGAGAAATATGTTTCATTAAATACTATAACAATTAATGAAGTTGGCATGATTACAAAGGAGGTTAATGAGAATGGATATTCATTATACACCCCTCAAAATATCCCTCATAACTCACCTAAAGTTGACCAAGCATTACCCATTCCAGTTGTATCAATGTCACAGTCCCCTTTGGATATTAATCCTCTTTCCCTTCCTAGTCACATAGAGCTTCCAAGATTGGAAGTCATTTTAGATACCTTGGTTCCAACCCTTAGAGACTCATATAGTCCCACTCCACTTCCTGCATTTTGGGGAATGGATGCACAACAAGGGATTTATACCAGTGAAACAAGTCGATTCACGAGTGGTTTAGGGATCCAACAGGGGAAATCATTAGCCTGGTCAATTGGGTTGGGGTTAGATATTTCCCCAATCAATACTCGGAGTGCTCACAAAAAAATAGGGCAGTCTTCTTTAGCTACTAATCAGTTTTTGGTTTCAACAACTAACCTGGGGGTGCTTAGAGGCATGAAATCCCTTTCTAGGGATAAATCACAATCCTCCTCTCCCTGAACATTAGAGGGGTAGGATTCCCCCTTAAATTTCCTTCATTACACTGAATTCTTGTCACTAGCAAGATAGATATTATTGTTTTCCAAGAGACTTTAGTAGATGAGGAAAAGGATAGGAAATTTGTAATTTCTCTTTGTCCTTCTTGGATGGTTAGTGCGGTTAGCTCAGTGGGGAAGTTAGGTGGACTTCTAGTAGCATGGAATCCTATTATTTTTTATCTGCAACCTTTTATAAGTGTAGGTGGAATATTGCTGACAGTTATACATTTTACTGATAATAGTAGAATCTTCTTTATAAATGTGTATGGACTGTGCTCAGGGCGTAGAGTCTTCTGGGAACATGTGGAAGAAAAAGGTTTATTATCCATGGATTCTCTCATTCTAGTAGGGGATCTTAATTTTACTACTACCTCAGATGAAGTATGGGGAGTTGAGGCATTAATAGATCCATTGGCTGGTTTTTTTAAGGAACTATTTGCAAATAATCATTTAGTGGATATTCAACCCACAGAATTGGTGCCAGCATGGCGTAATGGTAGAAGTAGGGGACAAGGGATACAAAAAATATTGGATAGAGTGTATGCATCATAAACTATTCTTGGTGACTCAGCTAGGTACAAATCGTGGGTGGAACTCTCCTTTATTTCGGATCATGCACCAATGATTTTTCAAATGGATTACGGATATAAGAAAATTGCTTATCCTTTTGAATTCAACCATGCATGTATGTGTGATGAGTCATTTGGAGATCTAGTCAGGTCTGTGTGGTGCACTCATCAGGAAATTGGAGAGGAGGGAGCCCAAAGAAGACTTGCAATGAAGCTATTTAAGTTAAAATCTTGGGTCAAGAAATGGCTTGCAAAAAAGAAGCTCAAGGAATTGAAATCCTATGAAAAGTTAGAAGTTGAAATTGCACTACATATAAAATTAGGCTTGGACATTGGTCATCACACTAATTTAGATAGACGTTTGAAACAACTAGAATCTGAATAAAACAAGTTGTTGATGGAAGAGGAGGAAAGATGGCGTCTGAAGAGCAGGGCCATATGGATTTAGTGCCGGGATAAAAATACTAACTATTTCCATAAATTTTCTAGTCAAAAACGCAACAAAAAACATTTATGGGAAATAAAAGATGAACAGGACCAGGTACATCATGGCCAGGAGGCAATAAAGATGGAAGCAAAGAGGTTCTTCAGTTCTTTTTATCAAGAATTGAATCATGATTCGATTTTGGACCAGGTTGAATAAATGATATTGTATCCTAGATTGGTTTCAGATGAGGTAATTATCATTCTTGAAAAAATTATTACAAAGGAAGAAGTATTAGAAGTTCTAAAAGGCTTTTCGAAAGAAAAAATCCTGGGCCCTGACGGGTGGATTGTTGAATTTTACATATCTTTTTATGACTTGGTTACCAAAGACTTGCTCGAAGCTATTGAAGAAGTGCGACTTAAGGGTGAGGTAAATAGGACTCTGAATTCAACTTTCACTTCTATTGTTCCAAAGGTAAATGGCCTTGCTACATTTGGAGACTTCCGCCTGATAGCTTTATGTAATCTCTGCTACAAGATAATTTCGAAAATTATTTCTAAAAGAATGAGACTGATTCTTTCATGCACATTATTTGAGGAGAAATTTGTCTTCTTGAAGGGAAGAGAAATCATAGATGCAATTGGAACTTCCCAAGAGTGCCTTCACAACATCAGAGAAAAAAAGCTTCATGCATTAATTCTAAAGATTAACTTAAAAAAAGCCTATGACTGTATTAGTTGGGATTTTCTCAGATTGGTATTACTACAATGTGGCTTTGGGATGTCGATGACTAAGTGGATTATGGGGTGTATTACATCTGCAAAATTTTTGGTTTTAATCAATGGAGAGACTTCAAAATTCTTTCATTATGGAAGGGGCCTTGGACAGGGTTGCCCATTTTCGCCCTTGTTATTTATTTTAATTATTTAAGGCTTGAGCCTATCTCTTAAAAGAAGTCAAGCGGATGGATTACTGTCATGCATCAAGGTATATAGCTTTATTAAGATCCTCCATCTATTGTTTGTAGATGATATCCTTATTATGACAAAAGACTCCATTGAGGAATGGAAGGAAATTAGCAGGGTATTGATATTATTTTGTAGAGTATCTGACCTTCAAATTAATGCACAAAAACCTACATTCCTCCAGTATGGTGTGTGGAAATAGGTCCCAGATGTATTAAAAAATTATTTTCATTACCAATTTCATGATCTATCAGATGGTTTCAGGTATCTTGGATACTTTTTAAAGATTGTCAGGTACAAAATTGAGTATTGGCTTTGGTTGTTAGATAAATATGAAAAGAGGAAAAGACATTGGTGTAATCGTTGGTTTTCCATTGGAGGACAATTGTTTTTTATTAAAGACGTACTTGTAAGTCAACCATTCTACTAGTTGTCTTTGTCAAATATGCCAACTACAATTCTCCAAAGGATTTTTCAACTAGTTTTTGGTTTCGTTTGGATGGGATGTAAAAAGAAAAAGAGTTTTCACCTTTGTAACTAGAAACTTATTGCTCACCCAAAACAATTTGGGGGATGGGGCTTGAGGAACCTATATTGTTTCAGTAGAGCAATGTCGGCTAATACTCTTTGGAGGGAATTAATGTAGGAAGGCTTATGGCATCGGGTATTAAAAACTAAATATCTCCCCTTTGTATATGTGGAGAGGTGGTTTCGTACTATAAACATTTTAGAGGTAAACGGATCATGGCCCTGGAATTATTTAATCTAATATTTTCACTTCCTCATGCACTAGTTAGCATGAATCCCAGGGTCAGGTCATTCCATTCTGATTGGCAAGGATAGAGTCTTGGGCACATGTTTATCAACTATTTTTTCAAATCAGCTGATCCAAGCCATAAACCAAAAAGTTGTTTACTACTTATACCAAGCCAATTGTGAACCACACGCGGGGATGGTTTGTTCAAATTGGCTAACAAGAGAGGAATTGGAACTAGAAGGGTCCCTTTATGCAGAATGTAAATAATTTAGATGTGATCTTATAAATTGTGGGATGCTTCTGCAAGATCAACTAGATGCAATGATTTGGATGGATGGAGACTTGTCGGGACAAATTTCGGTTAATAATGTGTATATGGCGATGGAAAATAAGAAATAGATCAATACCATTCAAGGATGGAGGAAGGATTTATGGTCCTGGAAATGCTCCCTAAAAATTCATATGGTTGGCGGTCAAGAACAGAATTCTATAATGAGAAATTATTCAAAGTAGAGGTTTCATTGGTCTAAGTTGCTACATTCTTTGCAAGAAGGAATGTGAAACTACCCAACATTTGTTTGTTGATTGCACCTTCACATTGGTTGTTTGGGGGAAGTATAAATTATACATAAACTTCTTGGGTTCCAGGGATGGTAACTCTTTAGCGGATTTCTTTCATTTGTTGTTTAAACAAAACATATTATATTCAACATTGTCGACGCATATCTCTTGGTTTATATGGTATGAAAGGAATGCGACGATTTTTGAAGATAGCGTTCCAATAGTTCAGAAGGTGGTGCACCGTGCATTATTTTCCATGAGGTATTACAAAATAAAGTTGATTGTTGTTGCTCGGAGGAAGGGACTATCCAATCAAGTAGTGGGGGACATGGTTGGTTGGTTTGATGGGGCAGGGACATCAACGAGACAAAACAATGGAGATGGAGTAGTTATAAATATCAGTGAGTAGTCTTGTTTCAAATGGCTTCTCAATTGTGGGCTAGGTTCGAATACAAGATCGAAATTGTTGGGAGCATGGGCCCTCCTCACCCTGGCTTCTCGGATATCCATACAAGATATTCATGTTCAGGGAGACTCTAAGGTTATTATTGATTGGCTGAGGGTTAAAGGTCATATTCAGGTTGTATCTTTGGATTGCTGGAAGGACAAACTATTGGAATTAAACAAACAGTTCCAAAATATTTCCTTTGCACATGTATACAAAGAAGATAACAAAGTGGTAGACAGGCTATCCAAACAGGTGTTACTAAAGGAACCTGGGAATATTATCTATTTTTAGTGTGTTGAGGAACATGAGGGTCCTCATATGTTACTTGACCTTTACTAGATGATCAGTGTGGGGTCTATGCCCGCTTTCTTTTTGGTTATAAGTAGGACAACGATATTATTCTAATCTTTTTGGTTGTCATTTTTGGGACTTTTCTTATGACTAGACTGTTCATTGTGGATTATTAGTCTATTGTCACATTGTGGATGACTAGTCTCATGCTGTAGATATAGCACTATGTATGGGGGTTATAAGTCTGTTTTATCTCTCAGTATATTGGGGTTCCCTTTGATATGTTTTGGATATCTGGTTGTATTGAATCACTTGTAAAGATCAGTTTATATTTATAATATAAATATAAAGTGCAATTTTCAGTGGAAAAAATGTTGAAGTGAATATAATTATAACATTTTTCGAAGCTACAGGAGGAGTTGAAGAGGGGAAGTTGATTAATAGGGAATCAATGAAGATAGACCTTGTTTTTTTTTCTCATCATTTTGATAAAAAAATATTCTTATTGAAACAAAATATTACATTTTAAAAATATTTTTGAATAAATACTAATGTTTTGAAGATTATTATCCCTTGAAAATAGTTTTTAAGACAGTGATTATAGAAACTTATATGGTATGTTAATATAATGAATATAAATTTTTAATTAAAAAATTAAGAATTAATTAAATTTTATAAATATGTGTATATTTAGATTTTTTTTTATTTTAAAAATTTTAAATATTAAAAAAATATAATTAAATTAAATTTATTTAATATAGATTTCAAAATATCAATATAAGGTTTTTGTTATATAATTTGTGTTATGTTAATGTAATGTCTCCATATTCCGAATTTCTCTAAGAGAGATTTCCCCTAGCCTAATTGAGTTCTTGTGGGCTAGAGTGGAAAATAATCAAGGGAACATGAAGGATGACAAAACAAGTCGTGGGGTTATTATTCCACATTCATAAGAGAAGGAAAGTAAAGATCAAGTTAGAATTATAAAAAAAAAAGCGATAGACATATTGTTTATTATTCAGTGTTGGGTTTGATTTTAGATGTTAGTTCTAATGTCAAGGATGAGTTTACACAAGTGTGTTTCTCGTTAGACTAAAATATACAAAACTGTTTGGGGGTCAAACTCATTGCTAAGGGGCCAAAATCTTCTAGTGAAGACCAAAGTTCGAACTCACTACTAAGGGGCCAAAATATTCTAGTGAATACCAAAGCCTATACCATAGACAACAACCACTCATGGTTGTATTATTTCCTTGTTGTGAGACTAGCTATATCTCGTGGAATAATACTTGGAATAAAATCGTGGGCTTCTGCAGGGTGCATTGCTAATAGTGAAGAGGGTGAGTTCATTGGGAGGTCTGAGTTCTTCCATTGTTAGGCAGCATATGCCACATTGTAGTCGATTTCCCACTTGTTCCTTAACAGATTGAGTGTTGGAGAGCATTACAACTGTTGTGGGGAATCTTTTATATAGTTTGGGCACACTTCATAGGTAGAGGGGTAGAGTTCCATCTTTCCTTGTTATTATTATTACTATGGAAATAATTAATATATTTACCAGTTGAGTCCTCTAGACTGGTATTGCTTGAATTCTATTTGGTTTGGCATTAAACCCAAGATTAATCATTGTTGTAATAACCCTAGTTAAATAGTTTCTTAAGGTTTATCAAGTATAGTTAACTAAATAATTAACTATCCTAATATATTTTTAGTTAAACAATGATTATTTATTAATAATATTAATTAATTATTATTTGTTTATATCTGTTGATTAATTAATTAATTAATTAACTCATTAAAGGTTTGGGTAATGAATTAAAAACTTAATACTTTTATTTTTATTTTATTAGAAAACTTAACGTGTGAAGGATAAGGAATTAAATGAGGGGATGGGGGTATTGAATGGAGGGATAAGGTGGGTGGCATTAAATGAAGGAGGAGGCTGTGAATAGGGGGATATGAGGGGGCAGAGGCCTTCGGGAGATGATTATGAAATTTTGGAGGAGGAAGCAATATTGAGAGGGAAGGACTGTGTTTTCTATGGGGTATTTTCTAGTTTGGTCTGGAGAGTTTGGGTGGACTGTTACAGGGGTGCACCAGGTTGCTGGGAGTTTTGGGCTCAGGGGCCAGGAATCCTAATGGAATCCTAGAGCTAGGGAGCTGGACAGGCTCTGTTCCTAGCTGGCAGGGAGGAAAAATTCAGTTTTGGGTGGTGTTTGGTCAAAGCAACAGAGAGGACAACCAGAGAGAAGGAATTTAGCATCAGACAGAGGTATTTTTTATTTATATATTCTCATGAATATGTGGTGTTATGTGGTTGTTACGTAATCTTATTTACATGTTGTTAATAAATCTAATTTATGTTGAATATTAAATGATTATAGGTTATGATTAAATTGTATAGGATATAATATGTTTTTATTCAATATTTTAGTCTATGTTTTATAAGGCTTTGTGTGAATAGAGACCTTACACATGGTATCAAAGCCCTGGTTTAAAAACTTGGACCAGGGCCTACCCACCTACCCACATGTATGAAGGATAGTTCAGGAATGGAACTGTTCCAACCCTACAAAAATAAAAAAAATAAATAAAAATAAATAAACCCTAAAATAGTTATATTGAAACCTTGAATCCCTTTAATTAGATGAAAATCCAAGCTCTAGCTCCAGCCCCACCTAACCTGCAAGTCGAGCACACAATTATTTTGGTTATGTATAAACAAATCTATATACATATAAACAATATGCAAATTGAAAAAGAAACGGTATAATGATATACAAGTGGAAAATGTTAAATTAATTTTAACAGTTGCTAAAGTGGTAGAGTCACAACATAGCCTAGAAAGATAGCTTGAGCTGATTTAGACCCATCAACAACAGGTAAAAAAAAAAAAATTTACAAAGCGTGGAAGAAGAGTCTGAGAGGATATACAAGGAGGAGGAGCCATCCATTATTGAAGATGAAGTTGCATCAGTTAGAGATTTAATGTATGAACAGGCAGAATATATTGAAAGAGAAATGGAGCAGATGGGAGAACAATTAAGAAGATAATAGAGAGGCCTTACACATA
>JZKD02S0210644.1:224521-254488 GCA_000966675.3 Picea glauca
TATATATATATATATATATATATATATATATATAATTTTAATTACAATAATACTCTTTTAGTTTACTTGTGATCCACCAAAAAAATATTACAATAAAATAAAATTATATATATATAAACTTTCTTATAAAATATTTAATTACAACACTATACAAATAAAAAGATGTTATCCACGTATATAAAAAATAGATCATAACAAAAAATTACATGTCCTTTTATCTGTGATTACGCTATCCCTACAACTAGCACTAACCATATGTTAAGTGGTCGAACAAGAAGCACCATATGTTAAGTGGTCGAACAAGCAGCGAAATTCTATATCTAGTGACATTCCTTCGGTACTCTATGAAGCATCATAATTTTTTATTTAGTTTTTTCTGACTAGGCTCATATAATATTTCCTTATATTATATGGTATAGAATTCCCACAGCAGTTTTTTTTTTACTAGGCCAAAACTTTAAAGTTGTTATGCATGTTTTTCTTTGGAATATCTTTTTCTCAATGTGATAATATCTTCCTTCAAATCTCCAATGACCATGTCTTTTTCTTTTAACTTCCCTCTAAGTGCTTTCTCAATCTTTTTATCTTCTTCTATCTAAATTTTCAATTTTCTGATCATCTACTCTAATTCTTTATAGTTTAAATTTTGAGTGTTTTTTTTTTCTTTAGTTTTTCCTAGAGCTTCTTGTTTTTCTTCTTCTCCCCTTTTATAAATTCAATGGCACTCATCAATTATTCCATGAGATCAACTTCTACCTTTTCGTATTCCCTTTTAGAGTCTTCTTCATCGGATCCTTATTCATCGGAGTTTTCTACTATCATAAATAGTACTCTTTATGTATCATTGTCCTTGACTTCATCTTTGTCTAATGAGGAATTATCTTCCTTGGTACAAAGAATTTTCTTGAAGAATTTTTTTTTGTATCTTTTTTCTTTATGTATTTGTTTCCTTTTAGATTCATCTTTTTCATTTCTCTTCTTTTTCTTGTGGGACATTTGTAAGCAAAATGACCAATTCCATCACAATTAAAAAAAATCAATGGAATCTTAACTTTGTACTTTTCGATTCATGGTTTTAACCTTCTGACAAAGTTGGTTATTTTTTCATTATCTTCTGAATTATCATTATTGTTGAAATTTGACTTTGGTTCTTGCTTCCAAACCGACTTTGGTTGTTGCTTGTTCCTTTTCTTTGCCTTCTTAGATACTTTGAATGTTTCTTCATTTGTAATGGAGTTGTATTGTTTAGTCCTCATCTCATAAACTGTGAGTATCCCATGTAGCTCATCCATGGTCATTGTATTCATGTCCACTCTTTCTTCTAGGGCTGAAATCTTTGAGACAAATCTCATTCGCAGATATATTAATAACTTTTTAACAACAACCAGTTCCTTTATCTCATATCCCAAGCCTTTGATGTCATTTACTACCTCATTGATACATAAAAAGTAGGTTTCTATGTTTTCATCTTCATTCATCTTTAACTGTTCAAACTTTTCTCTGTAAATTTAAATTTTGGTTTCCTTAAATTTTTCATCTCCTTCATAGATAGTCTTTAGTTTGTCCCACATCTCTTTTGTGGATTCACAGTGCACGATTTTGGTAAAAATTGATTCATCTACACCATTCTAAATAGAGATCTTGGCTTTCGAATTATTTTCTGCAAGTTTTTTGTCACACACCTAACCCCTTTGTGCACTTTTAAGGGGTGGGGCATCAATTTTTTTTTTCCTTGACTCTCTCTCATCCTAATTCTGGGGTTTCTATCACATCCTTCTCGTCCAAAACTCTCCAATTATAGACCCCCCTTTCTCCAAAGTGTAGGTCCTTCCAAACCCGTGGGCTCTTTCCTGGCCCCTTTAAAGAATTTGAATGACAGACACTAGCTTCCCATGCTAGGCCCCTTCCTTCATATGGCCTCGGGTTGTGACCCGACACCTACTCAAAGGGTGCTTTAGAGATTCAGGCTTCAGGCATTTTCACTTCACCACTCGCCAATTCTCCCGAACTCTGAATTGGCGAAGTTCCAAAATGACGTGAGAGGCGTCGGCGGTGTCAGATCTTCTGATATGTGCCCTTCACTTCCAACAGTTACGATGAACTCCATCGCTTTGGCCCTCGACGCTTCAGTGCTTCACACCTCCTTTCTATCTACGCACGAGACCACCCAAAGTTCTGAACTTCCAAAGTCTCGTAAACTCGCCACATGACTCCGGCCTTCAGGCCTTTTGGTCACTTTTCAATACTACTCCCAATTCCTCTAGAGCCCCGAAGTCTTGGACTCCCGAAGTTCTGGTCACTCTACCAATCACTTTGGCTAAGCGACTTGTACCAGGTATTGACACGTGTAAGGGTCAGAGGATGACACGTGTCACATTGCCATGGGTCTATGAGTATGTGATACGCACAAATCTGAGTGACATGTGGCATGTCCAACTTGGGTCCATGTCAATCTGGGCGACATCAGTACTTCATGTCACTCCGAACTGATCGTCCTTTATTCCCTTTGATCTCATGGCCAAGGTTATTCCACGTGCCCCTTGAATCAATGATACTCACTACTTTGTAACTTCAGTGTTTGACTCTTTTGGATGCAACTAATCCCTTTTTTCCCGAACTCCGAACCAACGAAATTACATGGATCCAGATCTATGGTTCGCACTTCCTTTGACAGCTAATAGCTATGATCTACTTCGACTTTGGAAGCTCCTAGTGCTCCAACACCTTTTTCCCTCGAAGTACTTCTACTTGAAGCTACAGATCGAGCACCATGTGCTCGCCTCGATCAATGGTTGAGATTGTCCTTTGTTTCCACTTCAAGCGACTTGCAATCAATGCCCCTTTACTCCTCTTTATCCCAGAATCCATGATCCAGTGATGCATGCCCTTCCCATATCGACGGTCACGATGGAATTCGCTCATTTGGGCTTCAAGAGTTTTTCACACTCTGCCCTCACTTTTCTCTGAAGTGCTTTTCCTCCGAACAAGCAGATATCCTACCACACGTCCCTTCCCAGTGGACGGATAAGATGACTTCGCAACTTTGGCCTTCATGATTTTTTCAATGAAAACTCCTCTCTTCTCTCAAAGCAGTCAGTGTCAAGCTGACCTTGGCATAGATCTAACAGTCTGAGGGTCTCCACGTAACCCCAAAGATATACAGATTGTAACTTTCGGTCAAGGGTCCCTTGAGTCTTTTTAGCACTAAGAATCAACCTCAGACTACAATGAGGATAATCCCAATATCCATCAAAGTATATGTAAATGTGAATGAGTGTTTAAAGGTCAAATGGACAAGACTCAAAATAATAATGTTTTAAACTCAAAAATATGGTCTAGCATGCACAAGCAATTGGGGTCCTGATCAACTTCACTCAGTGAATGAGAGTAAAAGTGAATAGGAGGAAGACTTAGTGAGGGATATGTAAAGGTATGAAATTGGCATAAGGTCTTCAAGCAACTTAAGGAGGAAAAACTCAAAACACAAGATCTTCTTGAATTCAAAGTTTAAAAAACACTGAAGAACATCATAGTAGTATTATAATCTAACATTCATCATAACAAAACTATAACAATCTCATGTGGATATTCCAATCATTAAAACTTCAGCAGAAGAGACAACAAGATGATATAAGAGAAACTGACTTCTATTAATAAAAAATTCTCAAGTCTAATACATAACCAGAGAACCAGTCTTAGTAAAAAATATTACAATAATGGAGCCTCAGCTCAACCATTCCAACCCTCTCCAAGAACTCTCTCCTTCCTTAAATATAAAATAGAATCCAAATATCCTTAGGAGGTCTAATCCCATCTCCTCCATTGGATTCTAAGCCTTGGAGATAGGTGACAACAATTAAATAAACAAAAATCCAACAAACTATTAATTTTCAGGAAATTGTTGGAAGTCATTAATAAATTGTTTCCACCTCACTGCATGAGGTCTTTGATGGAGCTAAAAATTAGGTGCATGTGTCCCTTGACATCTAAATGATCCTTGAGAATCCATTTGAATCCTCCTTTACAGGTGGAAACCTCCCAACAAGGCGAATAGCTAAACCGTAACCACTATAGGAAATTCTGAAGCGTCGTTGTAAAACAGTTATGCGCATTTCGTCGTTCCACTTCTATGGCTAATATCTCTCTAACCATAACACATTTTGTAAAACTGAGAGAATTTTTTGTTACTTGTTATGTAATTAACAAAATCATCCTCTAGTTTGAAAAATACCTTCCCATTTGTTCATAATTCAAGTTTTAAGTTAGTCACTCAAAACTTGCAGAAGTGTCCTTGCAAAATAACTCTGCACATTTCATAGCGCCGATCCAAAACAAGCCTGCAATTTTTGTAGTGTCGATCATGTTGTGCAATTCCATAGCATCCATCCTGAATTATCCTCTGCAAATTTAGTATCACCACACCTCAAATAGACTTTGTGGAATTGGTAGCGCCCATCATGAAAACAACTATGTGGATTTGGTAGCGCCACTATTAAGTTCAGCTTAGGAGTTTTCATAGCATATAAGGTAGAAAAATCATAGAACATACTACATAGATGATTTTGTAGTTACATCTTTGAAATAACTATGCAAATTTCGTAGTGAACCTCCTCTTTTTTAGGAAAGTCTCCATTTGCATAAGCTTTCTCTTTAATGTGTGCATGGAGTTGGGCTTTGGTATATGCATTAGATTTGGTAGATATGATAGGTTTGACTTAGGACACTTGAGCACACACCACCTTTGGACAAAGTGATAAATGGGAAATTGTCAAGGCTCGATGATGAATTGGGAAGCTATGACCGTAGGTCAAGGACCAAAGGAGTTTGGCAAATCTAACACAAAATTTATGAAGGCACTTAAAACTTTGATGGTGCACTTTTTGAGTGCTAACATTGGCTCCAACTGTGATGTAGGCCTCCCTATGATATTTCCAAGAACTTTAGCAGTTCCAGTCTCATTATCTATTGGTCTATGAAGTCATCTATGTAACCATCTCTAAATACTGTAAAACTTTTCCACGTATTCAAGAAACTGAAAGACTCGCTAGAAACTAAAGGAAAGGAATGCTCAGGAAGTGAGCTTATTGCCTATGCTACCCTATCCTAACTAGATCGAAAACTTGATCAAGTAAAGGCAAATTTCCACAGTAATCATTCAAGAAAATTCATGACTAAAGGAATCCCATCCATACCACTGATCAATAGAGAATAACATAGGTCTAGAAACAAAGATAGAAATTCTTTCAGAGAAACATGTTTATCTATGAATAACTGTGAAGTAATGAAAACTGGATTTTTTCAGACAATTTGAAACATATGACTCCATATAAGCTGCAATCGGATCCTCAAGACCATGGTTGGAAACTTGTTGATTAAGAAAAGACAACTGCTCATACATACATTCCTCTTTGATTGAAAACAAACAACTGTCTGGTTCCTTTGAGATCATATTTTGATCATCACCAATTGCAATCTCTTTGTTTTCAGCATGATGATCACAAGAAAGTGGTACAACCGGGTTTAAATCACACTGATAATTATGATCAACCAAGAACATATAGCTATCTATGCAATCAATAGTTATAATATGTTCAACATGCTTTGAAAACTGATCATAAACTAGACATACATCCTTGTCCATAGAAAAATATGCAAATGTTAAAGATTTTGATTCCAAATGTGAATCATACTTACTGTCTTCTTGCTACAAATTTAAAATATATTGACAATCCTCTTACTCCTATGCATGCATATTTTTAAAGAAAACCTGCTCTTGGATCCTCCTGGAAAAACATATGTTCTCCTCAACTTCTTGAGCATCTTCAAATAATCTTCTAAGGATGGAGACTTTCTTTCTCTCAGGAGAAGAACAAGTTCTGGATATTGAGCCATAACATAGAACACCATGGAAATAGTCTCTGTAGGCCATATTTCCAAGGGCATGTCATGATAAATGTTGTAGAACCTTTTGTTAAAGAAAAACAAAGCTTCTTCCTCTTCTCTCCTCAAATCATAAAAATCAGCAAGGTACAAATCAAGGGACTTGTTTTCACCCCAATACTTTAAAAATGCATTACATAGCTCGATCCAAGAACCAATGGAATCAACTCCTAAACCTTTAAACCACACAAAAACATCTCTAAAAAAGGATTTGGAGAACAACCTCATGGTAACATCATCATGAACTATCTCAAATTGATCAAGAAATTTATCAAAGGCCTCCAAATGCCTCTAAGCTGTAACATGACCTTCTCTAGAGAACCGAGGAAGATACTCAAGGAAATCAAGAGGATAAGCATGTGATGTCCCGTTCCCAAGAGTAGGCTAGCAAGGAGTGACTTAGTAGTCTATGTGTTCCCGTAGACTATAGTCAAGCTCAAACCGGGAACAAGATGGAGAAATAAGGGTGATTTGGTGGCTAAACGATGAATTAATTGAAAAAACTTAGGAAAAGTCACTTAAGCCTAAGTCAACAAAGAATTATAATGAAAATGTGCTAAAGGGGGACTTAATTATTTAATTATTCACCTTAGGAGGAAAAGCCACTAGCTTAAGTGAGGTCAATGGTGAATTATCTTGGGAAGGATATAAAGGGAGGAATTTGACCTAATTCTTGATTATGCATTGTTATGATTTGATGTTGAGAGTTCCCAGAGGAGGAAGAGATTCGAATTCTATTGTTTTGTGGATTTCTAGAGGAAACCACCACCACTGATAGGTTTCGGTGTTGAGAGGCACACCCTAGCCCATCAGAGATACCATCCAGGTATTTCATCATGCTATTAAGGAGTATTCAGTTATCATTGTTGCGTAGCTTAGCCAGTGGGGGTGTAAGTCAGATAGAGGGTTTGTGTAGCTACATAAGATTAGAGTTCAGATTGCAGTTTCCTTCCAACCTAGTTGAGATCTAGCCAGGGTGCATATATTGACCCACTTTCCATCAAATTCAGACAGTGGAATCCTTCAGAGCATGTCATTAATCCATTTAGGGTGCAACTCTTTTGGAAGAATAGTTGGTGTTATAGATGGAACATTAGAGACGATTTCGGGAAACCCTTCTGAACTAATTCCTCATTTGGCGAGGTGATCATTTTGAGTTCTATAGCATCCAATTATGTTGGTGGAATCATTTGGGGTGCATCCAAAGAGCCACGAGGTGTGAAAACCCCCAGAGGACAAGATCCAGAGAATTAGAAGCCAAATCCGTCATCCGACAGTCACCAGTATAATTCTAGAGGCCAGGGCAGTTCTATTAGGATAGTTTCCATCTCATTTCGCTGGGTATAACAATCCAAATGAGTTTTCCAGTTTGTAGCGGTTACCATGCTTCTCCAAAACCATCAATTTTTGATGATCTATTCGTGCATGCATCATATCTGCCTTCATCTTCTGATCACGGGTATTTTATGTTAATTTCTTGTATTCCAGTGACGATCCATGAGATCTAACTGAAGACTATTTTCTATATTTCTAGTATTTCTTTGTATTTCCATGCTTGAATCTTATAACACATATTATTGGGTGATTGATGTTCCTTATTTTCGCATGCATCATATATATATTGTTTAAACGATAACATATAACATGCACATGAAACAACCACAAAAAATCTCAAGAACATAACTAAAACGCATCCAAAAACCCCCAGAATATCATATCTGAAGATAAAATGCATCCAGAAACCCCCAATGTTTCAGATCTATGAGACAAAACACTAGATCTGTAGTAGATATCCTGATTAGCTGGATCAAGGATATGTCATTGGTATTAGAGCCAGGTTCCTGCCAGCATGTGAATAAACACTATGAGTGCAACAAAGACCCAGATGGTCGTGAGCACGTAGGTGACGAATATGTCACTTACAACATGTGCAAGGAAAGAAGTCCTATGCTTAACTTTCCTCCTTTCCCTCCCAATTCAGAGAAAGAGGAAGAGGCACATAGAGAATCAGAGAGAAGAGAAGAGAATGAGGTGGAGAACGAAGCAAAGAAGAGATTAGGTGATAGATATGAGCGACTAGAGGGTAGTGGTAAGGCCCCCATGGAACTAGAGGAAACCTTCATGCAGGTTATCAGTGATATGTTAGCTAGTCAATGGACCATGTCTCATTCCTTGGCTCAGGTGGCTGATAGATTGGCTATGGTAGACATTCCGGGCACACAGGCCCCACATGCAACACAGGGGAACTCAGGGGCAAGCAGCAGACCCTAGTCACCCACTCACACATACACCCCTCCAAGTAAGATTCCCTGATCGTTGTTTCCTAGTTTCCAGAGGGCACCCCTGGTAGCAGAACAGATGTCGATAGCCCAGAGATCGCCCACTCATGCAGAGGACATTGTAGATTATTAGAGAGAGTATGCATCATTGGGCCATGACTTCCATCAGGATATGACCCTAGTCATGTATTGTGGGCTCAGACTCAGAAACCACCCTAGAGATCCATAAAGAGGAGGGTCGCAGCCGCAACAACAACAGGGGCATAACATTGATTTTATCCAGAAAGTTGGTAAAATCACCATACCTTATTTTTACGGATCGTCCAAATGCACCACCAGAGCTTGTGTACAAAATATTGACACCTACTACAAGCTCAACCAGATGACCGAGACAGAGACCATCCATTTTGCCACCTCGCACTTAGAGGGTGAATCAAACGAATTGTGATATCATGGAATGGTGACATTGGGCCACAGTCACATCACCTCCGACCAAGAGTTCACAAAGAGACTCATGGATAGATTTGATAGGAGGGATCCAAAGATTCATTTAAGATATCTAGCCTAGTTGAGATAAACTGGCACTGTAGCGGCATTCATCTCATAGTTTCATTGGGTCTCAGTGGTAGTGATAGATATATCTAAGACTCGAATGATCGTGTTATTCAAATAATGGCTCATACAACCCTTGAGAGGATAGGTGAAGTAATACTGACCTCACACTTTGCAGGATGCCATCCTACGCACTAGATATTTGGCAGACTCGGTGCCAAAAACTAAGCCCTTTTCCAAACCCTTAGTACCATAGAAGGATTGGAACTGAAATCCATTACAGACAGAATGGAAGGGTAAGGAGAAGTCAGATGATGAGACAAGGCGAGATATTATGAGGAAGAAGATTTTCTTCAACTGTAGAGATCCTTGGGTCCTAGGCCACAGGTGCATGGGCAAGGGAGATATTCACTATATTGAGATGGCCGCAGAAAATGTGGATAGTGAAGAGGAGGAGCAGGAAAGTGGATCCACCAACTCAGAGGAGGAGCCAAAGCAGGAAAAGGAGTAGCCTCCCCATAGACCACCGACGTCGGTAGGGGCCCACCCACTGGTTGTTCCACAACCTCTTGAGTAGGGTAGCAGATAAAAACCAAGAAAGGGTGGAGTCATAGCGACCCTTTCTGGTGTACCTAGGTACGACACCCTCTAGATTAGAGGTAATATTCAGGGGAAGCAGGAAATCACCTTGATAGATGGTGGGGGCACCCATAACTTCATTGATGCTTCATTGGTATCGACACGGGTCCTTCAGACAGAGGAGTTTGAGGGATTTTATGTCATAGTAGAAGATGGCCAATAGTGGAGTGTCTATACAGAGTTCCAAAATTGGAGATTAAGTTGGGAAACTACACCATGAAAGATACATTTTATGTGGTTGACCTATCAGACACAAATGTGGTTTTGGGAGTTTAGTGGTTGATCACCTTGGGTAAAATCACCACCAACTACCAAACCTTGGAGATGGGATTTAGAGATAGTGATGGGAAGAGGGTTGTCCTGAGGGGCATGTCGATAGGAGCACCCAGGTCAGTCTTAGCCAAGAGGATGGAGAGGATCTTTAGGCATGGGGAGGAAACATTTTCCGCAGAGTGCTTGATCACTACGCGGAAGGATTCTGAGTGTCGACCATAGTATTAGGTAGAGATTAGGAACTTGTTGGGATGGCATTAGTAGGTTTTTGGTTTGATTCCACCAGGGAGACCACCAAAGAAGGGATTTGAGGAAACCATTGAGTTTGAGGAGGGGGACAAACCCATGATCACCCCCCCTATCATCATCTTAAGAGGTTCAAGGATGAGATAGAAAAAACAATCAAGGAATTACTGGCAATGGGACACATCAGACCTAGTAGCAGTCCATTCACTTCTTCAGTTGTCTTAGTCTTGAAGAAGGATGGTACCATGAGGATGTGCATCGATTATCGAGATTTGAATAAGAAAACCATCAAAAACCAATATCCTATCCCTCGCATTGACGTGTTGATGATGATTTGCATGGGGCAATTTTCTTCTTGAAGATTGATCTATGCTCTAGATATCATCAGATAATCATCAAAGAGTAGGACATAGAGAAGATGACATTTTGTCCATTTCGAGTTTCTAGTTATGCCATTTGGGCTAACCAATGCACCAACTACATTCCATTCTTGCATGAACTACATATTTAGGGGGCAGTTGAGGAAATCAGTTTTCATTTTCTTCGATGACATTTTGGTCTATAGCAAGATAAGGTAGGAAAATATGGGGCACTTGGAGGAGGTATTGAGCATCATGGAGGTGGAGTTACTATATGCTAAAGAGTCCAAGTGTGAGTTTCGGATGACAAAGTTTCTTTACTTGGGCCACATCATCAATGCATAGGGGGTTCAAGTACATCAAGAGAATATCATGGCCATTTGGATTGGCCAACACCTAGGAGTTTGACAGAGTTAAGGAGATTCTTTGGGTTGTGTAGTTATTACATGAGGTTTGTTAGGGGGTTTTCGTAGTTAGGAGAACCACTCACATATTTGACCAGGAAGGGTTCCTTTCAGTGCATAGAGGAGTCACAATGTACATTTGAGAAGATGAAGGGGGTTATGAGGACATTCCATGTTCTAGCCATTTCGAACTTCTTGTAACCGTTCGTATTGGAGTGTGATGCATCAGGGGTGGGAATTGGAGCAGTGTTGATGTAGGGAGGCCATCCCATTTTGTTTGAGAGAAGGAAGATCAATGAGTCAGAGTGACTCTACCCTATTTATGACAAGGAAATTCTAGCAATTATGCATGCCTTAACCAAATTCAGGTAGTATCTGGTGGTCAACAGATTTGTAGTGAATTCGGATCACAATAGTCTCAAGTATTTCCTAGATCAAAAAGACCTCAGTGAGAGACAACATAAGTGGGTCTCGAAGATCCAATCCTTTGAATTTGACATCAATTATGTCAAGGGGAAAAGGAATGTCGTGGCATATGCCTTGTCCAGGAGGCCACCAGGGTGTTCGATGATGGACATTTTCATGGATTGGAAAGCACACTTGTTGGTGGAATATTCCAAAAACAAATTTGCTTGTGAGGTGATGGATGGACAGGTGGTTGACGATAGATACCGAGTACTAGATGACATCATTTTATACAAATATCGAATCTACTTAGTTCCAGAATCTACCTTAAAGGGGAAGATTTTGAAGGTGTGTTATGATTCACCTACAATAGGGCACCAGGGGTATTTCAAAACTTATAGGTAGATCATGGAGAGATTCTTGTGGAAGGGTCTCAAGGATGATGACCTGAAGCACATCTAGAAGTGCATGACTTGTTAGTAGAGCAAGTTAGAGAAGACACACCCAGGAGGGTTACTACAGGCTCTACCCATTCTAGAGCAGAAATGGGAGAGAATTTCTATGGATTTCATTACAGACCTCCCTCGCGTGCAGGGTAGGGACTGTATATTTGTAGTGGTCGACAGGATGACCAAATTTCCACATTTATTTTCCATACCCGTGGACTATAAGGCCATATGGGTAGCAGAGTTACTTTTCAAAGAGGTATTGAAATTGCATGGCCTACCCAAGTAGATAGTCAGTGATAGAGATGGGTGCTTCATCAAAGAATTTTGGCAGTAGATTTTTCGGTTGATTGTCACATAGCTAGCCACGAGTACTAGCTACCACCCATAGACATATGGATAGACAAATATTGTCAACAAATGGTTGGAGAGGTATCTGAGGAACTATGTTGGAGGAAAACAACGCACATGGGTGAGGTGGTTGCACATGGGTGAGTATTGTTACAACACAACACACAATATGTCTCTTAGGATGTCACCATTTAGAGTATTGTATGGATACGGTGCACCCACTTTTGTGGAGACTGTATTTGGGGATAGCAAGGTCCCAGTGGCCAAAGATTGGGTAGAGGAGAGCCAAAGGATTTTGTAGGCAGTAAAGGAAAAATTACAGGAAACAAAGAATCAACAAAAGATCTATGCAAACAGGCAGAGGTTTGAGCGTAGTTTCGAGGTTGGGGACTTGGTTTTTCTGCGATTACATCCATATTGATAGTCCTCCTTGAAGAGGAGTGGAGTAGATAAATTGAAACCAAGATTTTATGGGCCGTACAGAGTCATTATGAGATTAGGCGAGGTGGCATACGAGATAGAGATACCAGAGGGTAGAAATATACATAACGTCTTTCATGTTTCTTGCCTTAAAAGGGAAGTGGGACAATAGATCAACACTTCAAAGGAGTTTCCACCCTTAGATGAGGAGGGCCAATTGGATTTAGTGTCATAGGAGGTGCTTGAGCAGAGAGATAGCAGGTTGAGGAATAGGGTCATCAGGGAGTGCTTGGTTAGATGGAGGGGTCTTCCAGGGGAGGATGCCACATGGGAGGGAGAGCATATTTTGTAGCACCCAAGATTGATGTTGGTTGAGGATAAGCAATCGCAGGAAGGGAGGACTACGATGTCTCGTTCCCAAGAGTAGGCCAGCAAGGAGTGACTTAGTAGTCTATGTGTTCCCGTAGACTATAGTCAGGCTCAAACAGGGAACAAGATGGATAAATAAGGGTGATTTGGTGGCTAAACGATGAATTAAGCCAAAAAACTTAGGAAAAGTCACTTAAGCCTAAGTCAACGAAGAATTAGAATGAAAAGGTGCTAAAGGGGGACTTAATTAGTTAATTATTCACCTTAGGAGGAAAAGTGCCTAGCTTAAGTGAGCTCAATGGTGAATTATCTCGAGAAGGGTATGAAGGGAGGAATTTGACCTAATTCCTCATTATACATTGTTATGATTTGATGTTGAGAGTTCCCAGAGGAGGAAGAGATTCAACTTCTACTGTTTTTTGGATTTCTGGAGGAAACCACCACCATTGATAGGTTTTGGTGTTGAGAGACACACCCTAGCCCATTAGAGATACCATCCAAGTATTTCACCTTGCTATTCAGGAGTATCTAGTTATCAGTGTTGCGTAACTTAGCTAGTGGGGGTGCAAGTCAGATAAAGGGTTTGTGTATCTGCACGATATCAGAGCTTAGATTGCAGTTTCCTTCCGCCCCAGTTGAGATCCATTTAGGGCACATAGATTGAGCCACTTTCCATCAAATTGAGATGGTGAAATCCTTTAGGTCGTATCATTCATCCATTTAGGGCACAACTCTTTTGGAAGGAAAGTTGGGGTTATAGACATAGCATAACAAAATATCTGGGGAAACCCTTCCGACCTAGTTCCACATTTGGCAAGGTGATTGTTTTGAGTCCTATAGCAGTCAATTATGCTAGTGGAATCATTTGGGGCACATCCAGAGAGCCAGGAGGTGCACAGACCACTGGGGGACGATATCTGGAAAATTTATATGCCAGGGTGCTTCTATTGGGAAAATTTATAGCTCATTTGGATGGGTATAACCTTCCAGACGAGTTTTCTAGTTTGTAGTGGTTAACGTGCTTCTTTGAAACCGCTGAGTTTGGTCGATTTATCCATGCATGCATCAAATTTTCCTTCATCTTCTGATCATGGATATTTTATGTTATTTTCTTGTATTCTAGTGATGATCCATGAGATCTAACTGAAGAGTATCTTCTATATTTCCAGTATTTCATTGTATTTCCATGCTTGAATCTCTTAATACATATTATTGGGTGGTTGATGTTCCTTATTTCTTCATGCATCATATATATACTATTTAAACCATAACATATAACATGCACATGCAAAAACCACATAACATCCCAATATCATAACTAAAACGCATCCATAAACCACCAGAGTATCAGATGTGAAGATAAAATGCATCCAGAAACCTCCAGTGTATCAGATCTATGAGACAGAACACTAGATCCATAGTAGATATCCCGATCAACTGGATCAGGGATATTTTAAAGGATGAAGGTAATATGGCAGTGTTAAAGGTTTGAACATCTTGTCTCTGATTCCAGTTTGAAAACTAGTGGGCTGAATATGAGGTTTAAGAAGCTGATGGAAAGACTCAGCCGAAATATCAAAAGGTGATGAGATCTCTGAAGGCTTTGAATCAACGTCATCACTCTCAAGGTTACATGGATGATCAATTTCGGGAGGGATTCCAATACAAAGTTCATCCTTATGAATAGACTGAGGTGAGGATACAAGATCAACATCTACAACATAGGTAGAAGGCGAGTATTCTTCTTCCAAGGATGAATATATAAATGAAGGTTGATGATCATATGAATAAACAAAGCACAAGATGATTCTCTTTATATATAAAGGAAAATATAGGAAAGAGATGATAAAGAAGAACATGAGTACATGTAGAAAATTAATGAACTGATACCTGTTTTTACACTTCCACCCCTTCATATTTCTATCAACATTATCCTCCCTAATGGAGTCTCTGATGGTGGAGTCGCTAGGTAGATTATTACCGTCAACTTTTTGTATCCCTCTTTGTCTACCATCAAGAGCTGGATCTATGTCGTTCTTCCCAGGGAGCTCTTCAATCTGCTCAAATTCGTCCCCAACAATGATGCCATTTATGTTAGCACTGAGAATCAGCCTTAGATTGCAATGAGGATAATCCAAGTACCCATCAAAGTATATGTAAATGTGAATGAGTGTTTAAAGGTCAAATGGACAAGACTCAGAATAACAATGTTTTAAACTCAGAAATCTAGACTAGCATGCACAAGAAATTGGGGTCTTGATCAAATTCAATAAGTGAAGAGAGTAAAAGTGAATAGGAGGAAGACTTAGTGGGGGATGTGTAAAGGTATGCAATTGACATAAGGTCTTCAAGCAGCCTAAGGAGGAAAAACTCAAAACACAAGATCTTCTTGAATTCAAAGTTTAAAAAACACTAAAGAACATCATAGCAGTATTATAATCTAACATTCATCATAACACAAATATAAAAATCGCGTGTGGATATTCCAATCATGAAAACTTCATCATAAGAGGAATCAAGATGATATAAGAGAATCTGACTTCTATTAATAAAAAATTCTCAAGTCCAGTGCATAACCAGAGAACCAGTATTAGTAAAAAATATTACAATAATGGAGCCTCAACTCAACCATTCCAACCCTTTCCAAGAGCTCTCTCCTTCCTTAAATAGAGAAAAACATCCAAATATACTTAGGAGGTTGAATCCCATATCCTCCATTATATTCTAAGCCTTCGAGATAGGTGGCAACAATCAAAGAGACAAAAATCCAACAAATTGCTAATTTTCAGGAAATGGTTGGAAGTCATTAATAAATTATTTCCACCTCACTGCGTGAGGGCTTTGATGGAGCTAAAACTTAGGTTTAGGTGTCCCTTGACATATAAATGATTCTTGAGAATCCATTCAAATCCTCGTTGATAGGTGGCCACCTCCCAAGAAGGGGAATATCCAAACCGTAACCTCTACAGGAAATTACGTAGCACCGTTGTAAAACAGTTTTGCACATTTTGTAGCGCCACTTCTATGTCTAATATCTCTCTAAAAATAACACATTTTTGAAAAATGAGAGAGGTTTTTGTTATTTGGCATGTGATGAACAAAAAATTCCTCCATTTTTCAAAAATACCTTCCCATTTGTTCATAATCCAAGTTTTAAGTTAGTCACTCAAAACTTGGAGAAGCATCCTTGCAAAATAACTCTACACATTTCATAGCGGTGATCCAAAACAACCCTGTAGTTTCCATAGCATTGATCTTGTTGTGCAATTCCATAGTGTCCATCCTGAATTAGCCTTTGCGAATTCGGTAGCACCACACCTCAAATAGCCTCTGTGGAATTAGTAGTGCCCATCATCAAAACAATTATGTAGATTTAGTAGTGGCATTGTTGATCTAGATTTTATGATCATAACAAAATGAATACAGAATATTAACAGGTTCTTAACACAAAATAACAAAGATACAATAAAACTAGTTTTCTATTCAATAAGGAAAAAGATGAAACTGTAAAATGCAGGAGAAGAGATTTGACGGTTGCGCTCATTCGCAAGAAGATGATTACAGTGAGGCTCTGAAGGTCTTTTCTACAATAAACAGGAATTTCAAAAACCATAGACATCCAAAAACCTTACCCTAGGAAATGAAGTGCCAAAAGTCATGTGGGCCCTATCTGGGTAAGTTAGTACATCAACTTCCTGGGGTCGTAACTTTTGCATACGATCTTTGTTTTAGGCATATGATATCTCGTTGGAAAGGTATCATCGAGGAGATTCATTTTTGAGGATCAATCATGCCTTTGGATATAACTGATAAGTTCGATCCTGAGAAACCTTCATTTAGGCCCTCAAAATGGCCCCAGAAGTTAAAACTACTAAAAATAGTAAATTGCCAAAATTGTTAGAAAACTATTTTGATCCAGTTGGAAAAGGTGGGTGGCCATCGATATCCACCTGGATCAACTGTTAAGTTCATATTAGGATTTTTCATAGCATATAAGGTAGAAAAATCGCAGAACATAATATATAGACGATTTTGTCGCGCCATCTTTGAAATAAATATGCAAATTCGGTAACACACCTCCTTTTTTTTAGGAAAGCCTCCATTCACATAAGCTTTCTTTTTAATGTCTGCATGGATACGGGCTTTGGTATATGCATTAGATTTGGTAGATATGATAGGTTTGACTTAGGACACTTGAGCACACACCACCTTTGGCCAAAGTGATGAATGGGAAATTGTTAAGGCTCAATGGAAAATTGGGAGGCTATGACCGTAGGCAAAGGACCAAGGAATTTGGTAAATCTAACACAAAATTTATGAAGGCGCTTAAAACTTTGATGGTACATTTTTTAGTGCTAACAGGTCCCATTATTGTGCCACTCCTAGAGGGACACCTAGAAACCCTGCCACTCGACAAGTAGACCCCCATGTGATCTCGATGTAATATGGTCATCCCCATGATCGAACAGTCGAGAGGGATCCCGAACAATTCTTAGATCCATGGTCCACATTACTTCGTGACTTCGACCTTCGGCGGTTTTGGTGTTACAAAACCTTTGTTCTCCCGAAGTGGTCAATGTCGGTTTGAATACATTGTAGATTCGATGGTTGGGATAGTTCCCGGGCATCCTCAGATCTAAGGCCTAGGTTAACTTCGACTATTCAACATTCGATAGTTTCGATGGTTGTGAAGTCTTTTGTCCCGTAGCTTCGAATTATCAAAGTTTCGAAGATAATAATAAATTAGCTCCTTTCGGTCTAACGCGAGGTTCACAAACCTTGGTCATATGGGATCTCCAAAGATTCTTGTGGTTACACGCTTGAATCTTGGTCGGGAATTTGTCAAGGCCATGGGCACGATCCCTTGGTCAGGAAGGTGAAAGATTTGAAGGAAGTGCCCTCCTTCCACAAAATTCAAACTCAGTATTCCCGTGAAGGAGAAATTCAAGGGATCGACAAGGCTTAAGCATTCTAGTTAACCCCATCTCAAAATATTCGGTCAGCTACACCACTAGAGTCACAAAGATAGAACATCCAAACAAAATACCACCAAATCAAACACAACATTTTACATAAGGATGATAAACACCATTATCATCCATTTCACGCAAGGCACAAGTTATCACATTTACAAATAATCAAATCATTCATTTCAATTCTAGAATACCGGCTTAAAAATACTTATCTATTACAGTCGATCACCAACCAGTTGATTGTGGGTGTTTTCTTCTCCACCCAACCATAGGCTCAAAGGCATTCACTCTTATCACTCTGGCCACCCCCAATGCCAAGCCATGATATCACCAAGGAAATCTCGCAGTTTCTCAGGGATTCTTTCTTTGTTTCGGCTTCTGTGTGGGTTTTGTTCGTTGCAAACTCTTAGATATCTTTTTCTTTGTCATGGCCTTAGCAAGGTTTATCAGATGCTCACTCAACATCAATCTCTCGACCTTCTGCTCATCATCCACTAAAGAGCTCCACACATTCTCCTCTCTGTCTATCCATGTTTTTTCTTGTCTCCACCTTTTGTATATCTTTTCCCAATATGGTTCTCGACCTATCATGTTTCCTTCTACTAGAAGGGAACTCAAGTTAGCCTAGTCTGCTAGACCCTACGGTACTTTGGGATGAAATTATTCAGTCAGACCATCCTTTCATTCATGGGGTTGATTGGGTATTCAACCACCAGTCCTTCCTTCATTAACTAATTCCTTCCCTCTTATCCGGATGAGGCTTATTATCTCAACAAAAAGAGAATTTGGGTCATTTGAACTAATGAACCGTCTCTACAATTTCCTCACTCTTTCCTCTAGTGATATCATGGCCATTACTTCAAGGCTTCACCCCCATAGTCATTGGTAGTTTAAACCATAATACATTTACATTGTTCTCATGCCACAACATGGTGATTCTGATTAATGATTAATTACAAGATGGGGGAAACAGGGGTGTTACATTTATTTGCATCCTTGTCTATTGGGGGAGTAGATGGTGCTTTGTATCCATCCACCATTCATTTCTAGACATTGAATCCCTGTGTTTGTATGTATGTCTATATTTATTCCTTGGAGTGCTTATTTCTCACCATTAAATTGTTGTATCCCAACTCTAGTGTGATCCATGATCTCCTTCTAGTGGATAAATTATTTCTTGAAAGACCTACTCTGATACAATTTGTTGGATTACTAAGAGGGAGGGGTGAATTAGTAATAGAGCTTTATAATCCTTTTTAAACACAATATATAAGTGTTGTTATATTTATGATCAATTTACCAATATCATTCAACAAGTGGAGAATAAATAAACTATGAACAATGAGCAATCACACACATACATAGTACACCAATATTTTTATGTTCAAACCCAATATGGGAGAAAACCATGAAATATTTTTTCTTAGATGTCTTTAAGAATTACATGCATTGGAAGCACCAACTTCATTTTTTTCCAACTGCAACTAGAAGGAGGCTCCAACCCCCTAAATTTTCAAGCTACAACATGAGGGAAGCTTCAAATCCCCAATTTTATGGCTCCAACCAGAAGGAGGATACAACCTCCTATGTTCTCTCTCTACAATGAGAAGGTGGATATAACCACCTATCCTTTCCTCGTCACGCCGACTTGAAATATAAGTGTCAAATAGATTATGAAACCACTGTCACACTATCGCTATGAGATATACCACTATAAATTTGTACCAATCTGTGCAAAAAAATTGTAACCAACCTGTACCAATAACGTGTGATCAACTTGTACCATTAATCATTATGTACCAATAAAATACCAACAAATACACGACCTGTCTATACTGAATCCTGCGTATGTACGTGGCCTTTCTATACTACAACATGTGTATGTGCGCGACATGTCTATACTACGACCTGCGTACACCTTCATAAAGATAGGGTTTTCACCTTTCTGAAACTTAGACACTTTGTTGTCTCTATCACATCAACTTGTAACCTGCCACTGTGCCCAATCTTTAGTTGTGACCTATGCATACATCATCATACATATATTTTAACCAAGTGCATCTATATCTCTCTTGTCATGTGCCATACATGTGTATACAATCATGTCATGTGTAATAAACCTCACATGGACTAGAGATCAAACCCTCACTGATATGCAGCCTCAAACTACACCAACAACTTCACAAACACATCACAACCAAAACCCTCAACCATGTACCAAGAAATACAAGATATGCTTCAACACTCAAACCAACAAGATGTACCAATGGTTAATATTAGACACACTAGTGTTGTATTTATGTAGATCTAGCTCATACCATAAGTGTCATATAACCAACAACCTCTCTAGGGAAAATCCTTAATTTCCCATAATTATATCACATGTAGATAACAATATCCAACTACACATAAGAATATGACATACCTTTTGAATCTGTAGATAGATCTGTTGTACCTGATCACTGTAGGGCTTCCTCGAAGCTTGATTTCAAACTCTAGAGACCTGGCATCTTCATCTACTTAAGATTTCATGCTTTTTCCCAATTGTACGCGACCTCTTCTTCTTCACCCTACATATGTATGTGCCCTAATCCGCTGCATTCTGCACATGTACGCAACTTTCTCCACTGCAACCCACGTACACCTAAAAAACTAGGTTTTTTTTTCCAATAATTCTACAACTCCGAGACCATTGCTCTCTTATTTATACTCTCCAAGTTGCTTCCTTAAGGGGTTATATTCTAACTAACTTTACCCAACTTCCTTCTTTTAAGGATAACCCACTTCTAACCACTTTGTCCATTTACAATCACTTTATCTACAAATAGTAATCTTTCCACTTTTGGTTGCAACTAATTTATTTTTAATTATTTTCTTTTTACAACAACTTAACTCGTGATTAAATCCTAGTTACAACCACTTTGACTAGTAAACTAGTGAACTTCTTCTAGGATCTTCTAGAATAAATTGACTTCTTTGACCCTATAGGGGCTGCTAGATAACTCATGAGGTTTCTCCAACTTCACATGACCGTAAATCTCTAACCGTGAGGATTTATGTGACATTCCACATATCACCAGAAATGGAGCAACTTGTAATATCCATATAGAATAATCTGACCAGCAAATACAATTATTTTCATACCTTTATACCTCAAACAAACTTAAGTCTCCTAACCATATTGTTGGGGCTACCATAATATGCTACCATACTTGCTTCAAGAGTTGACATCAATGACAACCAACCCAAATAATCAACAATGTGTTCTACTATTTGTGACCATATCAAACTTAGCACATTTCTACCATGACCACCTCTTCATTTAAAAAAACCGCTACTATCCTTATGCACTAATGTATCCTCTACCTTCAAAGCACTAATTGAGTGACTTCTTCCATTGAATAAATCTTAAGTAAACACATCACATCTTGAACTGTAAACTTTAACCCATTAACATATTACCTAAAAATTATTTGGTTGGCATATTTTTTATTGTCCAATTTAATGTTATATAATTCTTTTACATATTCTTACACACTCTACTCTTTCTATTTGAGGTTATACAATTGTTTGAACAACACTTGTTTATAATTTATTGGTAAAAAAAAAAAGATTATAAGACAATTTTACTCTACTTAAAATTGCTCCTTGTCCTTCCAAATTGTCTCTGGAGTTGCACAAAATCCAACCTTATTGGAACATGTACTTTTAACTTGGTTGTCTCAAACTTCATTTTATCTAAGTCTTTTATCTTCTCAAATTCAAATGGCCTCTCCATTTCATTAAACTAATGGATCAACATCTTTAACTTCAAACTTGCATTGTAACTAAAGACTTAACCTTTTTTTCCCTCTTACTTTTCAGTGATTTTATAAGTTTTTCCACAACATATTCTTCTATTTTTTCTTATTCTCCTTCATTCTCTAATTTAGAAATACTTGCTTTGATTTCATAACTTTATTGTCTCTTATATAATTCTTGGATCCTCTTTCTAAATACTTGCAATTGTCTACTTAGTGCTACTTTACCTCCAAACCATTTTTGCAACCTGCATGGTTTTCTTTGTATTTTTAAATTCTTCCAAAATTTTGAACTCAATTGATGCCAAAAATGACATAATCAATCACAAAAGTGGCCTTATTTGCGGAAAAGTGTTTTCTCAAGTCTATGTGAATAGGCCCGAAATGCCAGCAGACATAAACTCTCTTTGAATATTTATGTATTCTCTTAAAGTAATTGACAAAAATATGGAAATAGTATAATTCTTCTCATCATAAAACTATGAAAATGATAATAGGAATGTAAATAATTTATCATACACCTATGGTAAAGAGCAAAACGACCGTGCGAAGTTAAAGTTAATATAATTATAACTTTTTTTCGAAGCAAGAGGAAGAGGAGGAGCTGATGAATAGGGAATCGATGAAGACAGAGCTTGTTTTTTTTCATCATTTTGATAAAAAACATTCTTATTGAAACAAAATATTATATTTATAAAACATTTTTGAATAAATATTAATGTTCTGAAGATTATTATCACTTGAAAAGAGTTTTTAAAATAGGGATTATAAAAACTTATATGGTATATTAATATAATGAATACATTTTTTTAATAAAAATATTAAATATTAATTAAATTTTATAGATATGTGTATGTTTATATTTATGTTAATTTAATTTTTTTAAATATTAAAAAAAGTAATTAAAATAAATTTATTTGATATAGATTTCAAACCTAAGGTTTTCATTATATGATTTATGTTAGGTTAAAATGTCTATTTACTTACGGAATTATTATTAACAAAATATAAATAATAATTTAAATATAAATTATTACATACTCAAAGTTTATTTACTATATTTAAAATTTTGAAGTCTTTTCATATAAATATTTTGAAATATACATCTATTATATATTAAACTAAAATTATAATATTAAGAACATATTACTAGAAGTATTTTTTTAATTTTAAAAATAATTATAAAAATTGAATTTTAATTTTTTTTAATTAAATTAAATTTATAATATTAAAAACATATATATATATATATATATATATATATATATATAATTTTTTTTATGATTGGCGGAATCGGCAACTGGGCCGGTCTCGTACTCCATACCGCAAGCACAAGTAAGTCAAGGGGATTTGAACCTGGAACCTTATCAAACATAACACTTCATATCACAGCACTTGCCAATTGAGCTGCCCCCCGGGAGCTATATTAAAAACATATTAATAAATATTATAAAATATTTTTAAATCTTAAAAATAATTATAAAAAAATATTTTTTAACCCAAAAATAAATTCTACATGATTATGAAATATATTACAATCATTTTTATAAAAAAAATTGTAATATAATGAAAACAAATCTAAAAAATATTTTATAATTTACTATCTTTTAATTATTTTATAAAACAATTGTAATATAATCAAAACAAATCTAAAAAATATTTTATAATTTACTATCTTTTAATTGAAAACAATACAATCTCAAAATTAAAATTAATTTTATCTATTTTAAGTTGAGTTGTGTTTCACCAAAAGAAATATGATAAAATTGTATATATATATGAGCCATAAAATGAAACACTAATTATTAACACTGGTAAATTGGTAAATATTAAATGGTTGTGTTTCACATTCATATCTCTCCACTATGTAACAAAACCTTAATCTTTGTTAACTCTTTCCGTATAATTAGATACAGAATTGTGCTGCTTGTTGGACTATTTAACATATGGTTAGTGATAATTATAGGGATAGCCTAATCAGATGTTATCCAACACTTTACAAATAAAAATATGTTATCCACTTATATAAAAAAATAAATCATAAAAAAAATACATCTTCTTTTATCTCTGATTACCCTATCTTCTTTACAATTCTGTATCTAATGACATTCCTGTTGGACCAATCTTCCTTTAAATTACTACATGAAACTTTGATTCATACAAAATTCAGACTATCCCTAAAAATCTCATCAAATTCAAACCTATTTTTTATCTGAAAAATTAAACTCAAGAAAAAAAATCACTCCAAAATTAGCCTACTCTACATTCCTTCCTAGTACAGTACAGTATGAAGCAGCAGAATTCTTTATCTAGGAGACTTTTCATGCTGCCATTGTTTCCAAGTAGAGTATGTTTGTATAATAGTCATGCCCAGAATAAGGACTCCAACGACCAGAGCTACACCCTTCCCTGGCTTCGACAGATGGTCCCAATAGAATTCCCAGAGCAGTTTTTTGACTAGGCTCATATAATATTTCCTTATAAGCACTTCCTTCAGAGCATGATTTAGATCCTCGGGAGGTTCCAGATGGCCCTTGAAGATGGGATGACACATGCCGTTCCACATATCGGCTATGCTCTCGTCATTTAACATGACACTTCCGCGAAGGAGGACTTGAGATTCCCGGAGCAGTCGAACGTCCTCGGCCGTGTCGATGAGGCAGTCCATCAACCCAACGAAGCGCGTCACGCGGTCGCCACGGTCGGCGTCGTTGAATTCGAAGGCAAGCATGTTCCTTAAGAACACTTCAGTCTGCATTTCGGATACGGTGATCCGCGGAAGGTAGAGCGTGCCCGAGTATTTGTCGAATCGGATATGATCGGACCTCAAGGAGAACGATTTGAATTTAATGCCGCCCTTTTCCAACTCCCCCGCGTTGTATGACTTCAGAATATCATGTCGCCCTTCATTAGATGGATGCCTCACGCAGAAAATAGTGAACATCGCTGCAACGACCACTTCAACGACCACTTCCAGAGAGTGCTTCATTCTTTGAATTAGAGTCCGCTTTGGCCCGTCGATTACATCCATACACAGCAACGGCGAGACGAATGCGTGCAAGCAACCCAGTAAATGCGGTTGCTTATCATCATTATTTATTGTGTCAAATTGATTGAAAGGAGACAACTCTGTACTGTACTTGTTCTGCCATAGTTTACTGATGTCCTGAACCGTGGGATACGAGGCCTGATGGCCTGCATTATTTAAAGTTTCTCTCAAGACAATCAAGACAAACAGCGGGATCTGATTCTCCAGCTTCAGAATGTCACACTTAATAGAGACTTCAAGCCTACTTAAACATTTCATGTCGGCATCTGGCGATCCAGAGTTACTGGATAAGAAACGTAACACAAAGGATGCATCTATGGCCATCATGAGAGCGAAGTGCTCAGCGTACTCCCCGTCCTTACTAATTTTCCAGTCATAGAAATCCTCAATTTGCTGCTGCATCCCTTTGATCTTTTCAACTATGGCATCCAAGCTCTCGCTACTGTTCCCCCAGAACGTGGCCGCGGACTGGACTTTGTACGCCTCCACTGTTGACATCTTCAGCTCGCGAAACTCATAACTATCTCCCGCAGAAGCAGAGGCCGCAATCTCTTTCTGCAGCGTCCAATGGTGATAAGGCCCCAGGGAGACAAAGTGTGGTATGTACGCCTCTGGTTTCGCATCCAAGAGAGGAGCAGCCACGCGGGGAATCTTATCCGCGTTTGCCAGAGATTCCTTATCAACAAATATCCTTTTAACTTGTTCAACCCACTCCTTCCGAAACACTAGCGGTGCTTTCACTTCCGCCATCGCTCAGATCTACTGAACAGATAACACTACTTCTTTGAACGTAGAGATCAACAAGAAAGCAGCACTTACTGATTTTCGGACTTTTCTTGCACTCTCATTCCGCCTGCATCTGTCGGCACATATATAACACTAAAGCTGCAGGAATGTTCGAAACTCAATGGAGTGAACAAAGAACATAATTGGAGCCCATCGCCACGCGTACTGAACGAAATCGCCACGCGTACTGAGTGAACAGGACTGTCGAAATGAACACTTGAAGGTGACCGTCCTGCATGACTGTCTCTACGGTTGTGAAATGTGTACTGTGGGTCGGCAGCACAATTGAGATGAAGTGGAAATAAATTGAGAAAGGTTGTGAACTGTGGGTCAGCAGTACAATTGAGATGAAGTGGAAATAAATTGAGAAAATTCATAAGCTTTTGATTACAAACAAATTCAAAATTAAAAGCACAGTTTCTTATGTTATCCAGTTAAGTGAAACAGGAGTTGTTTTTATTGAAGCAATTGCTATGGTCCCAAAAAATTGAGCAAATGGAAGAAGGTAGATGGCCTAAAGTTGTGTTTAGTGACAGATTGTGCAAAAGAAAGAAGACTTGAATGCAACAAAATAACAAATGGTTTAATAAATGGGTCATTTGCTTGAGCATGTGTCCTATAGACAGTAAGGAGATAAAAACTTTTGTTATGGATAAATTCCACAAACTTAATTGGGAGAAAGAGTTAGGGAGAAAGAAGAAGTACTACATTGAAGAGTTTAACCCCACTCATAACCATCAACAAAAAGCATACATAGAGCCAATGCGTACATGGAATTGGAAAAGGCCAAAAGAAATATGGGAGGAAAGAGTATGTATTTTGCTTTTCCCTCAAAGTGGAAACATAAAAACATTTAGTTTTAGAATGTGAGGCTTTCAAAAACAGTCGAGAAAATTATTGGGATAATCTATTAGAGTTTGTCGAGAAACTCTTTAAGTGATTATTGTAAAACTTCACAGGAAAAGAACAAAATACATAAATCAGATGGAAAAACAATCTATCCCATAAACTATTTTTAACCTAATATACTTAAAAATACTTTATTTCTTTTTTTTCTTTCCACTATTTGATTTACCTACTTTAAAAACTTGATTTACCTACTTTAAAAACTGTTCTATTTGATAATACAATAATTTCTACCTTTAACTAAAAGACTATTGAGCGTGGGTTATATCGTACCCTTATTCCATTGGATTTTTTCTGAGAATTCGATCTATCTCTAATTGGAAAATTCAGATAGATGTAAATTCGTATATTATAAACTGCATTCTTATATTAGGTCCCACATTCCGAATTTATTTATATGTTTAAAATTGCAATCAAATTGTTATTTCAATAATTCTTGCTCCATAGAATTTCTGCTGAGACAAAATCAATGCCCATTTACTTATACGTTTAAAAAAGTCATGCAAATTGTTATTTGCATAATAATTAATCCTCCATCTAATTTCTGCTAATACAAAACCATTTAAATACCCCATGTTAAACACCTATTGAACATGGCAAACATATTATCGGGGAGAGAGAAAGTCCATCATTAAAGTGCACGTACAGTCCAACATTAAATAAGCTTTCCATCTGGCACTTAAATTTTGCTTTGGCCATCAAATTTGACGGCCAAACTGTTTCTCATGGAATATTTTGATCGTAAAATACCGTCAAAATAATTATGTATCCAACCTAAACAGAAAAATGAAAAACATTTAATTCAATATTCTATAATATACCCTTTTCTTAGTCATCAAGTTGTACAATTTTTTAAGAATAAAAATGCGTGTCAGATTTAGAAATGTCTAAAGTTTAAAGTGGATAATTTTATCTTTATCTTTGCTATTTTATAATGTTTAATATTTATTTATTAGATTATTAAATTATTTTTTAATTATAACACCAAATTTATATTTTATATATTAATTATAATTAATGTTCATTCAAACTAAAATATTTTCTATTATAAATTTCTATTATTTTTCATTTTATTTTTATATTTAATTATTACTATATTTTTTATTTTTTCTTTTTATATTATTTAATTATTATATATTTACATTGTCATATATATATATATATATATATATATATATATATATATATATATATATTTATATATTTATATTTATATTTTTTTCTCTTCATTATCTTACCCTTCCATTTTCTTTAAACATCTATATTACTATATTACTTTTCATTCCATTTTCCCATTTTTATTTGGAGTATCCAAAACTTATATATGAATTACTTTACACTTATATATCAGTGAGTTATTGGGGCTTTCAGAATATTTTTCTATTCAGTAAGTCTCTAGGTGCAAAGACTTTATGAAGGGTTCTTATGGGTGTTGGTATCTGGTATGACGTCATAAAGGACAAGTACTTATCATCGACCACGATCATAAATTGGTTCAGGTCTCCATCCTTCTCCATGACGTCAGTTTCTAAGATTTGGGGTGGTTTACTGAAATCAATTCACTTGATTACACACTTGATTAGCTGGCTTCCGAGATCTGGCCATCTAGTGGCAGTTGGCATTGATAAAATTATGGGGTTGGAGGACAATTCTTTCCTCTCACCGGAATTGATTACAGTTTTAAATCAAAAGAATATCACAGTTCTCTCTCAGGAATGGAAAAACGAGGAAATATCTGGGCTTTCTCCCCCCTGGTACAGTTATACAGACCTGGAACTCTCTGGCCCACTGGCTATAGAGTAGGATTGCTACATAAAATCCCTTATCATTTCCCGTGTTTCCATAGGGAATGACAATGATAGCTTGATGTGGACGGGAGAGGACCACTCTGGTATATTAACAACAAAAAATGTATACATGGCATATATTTCTACACATGACAACAACGCAATTAAAGGGTGGAGGCATGGTATATGGAAATGGGCAATTCAACTAAAAATAAAATTATTTTCATGGCTGGCTATTGAGGGGAAGATAGACACTTGGGAGAATCTTCAGAGGAAAGGATGGGAAGGTCCTAGTCGTTGCACACTCTGCAAATGTTCTACTAAAGACATAAATCATTTATTTATCTTGTGTTATTTCACCCTCTCCACTTGGCAGATATTAAAAACACATCTACACCTAAAGGATATTTGGAAGGGCTCCACTATAATGGAATGTTATAATAATCGGACAGCGGATAAAACAAACATTCCTTTCCTCCCAACTCTCTCCTGTTGGTTTCTATGGTTGGAGAGAAACACTGTTATATTTGAGGACACTCCTCCTTCTAACAGTTGGGTTTTCATTAAAATTTTGGGCACTCTACAGTGGAAGTCGGGTATACAAAAGTCTCCACAAACACGTCAGAGCGACTTTGCATATCGTGAAGGATTCACCATAACATGTTTTGATGGGGCTGCCAGCGCAGATGGGAATCTTTGTGGCGTAGGGGGATTTCTAAAATCCCATGGATCCAAGGTTACCAAATGGATTTTGAATTGTGGACATGGTACAAACACAAAAGCTAAACTTTTGGGGGTCTAGACATCACTGACTGTAGCACATCACCTGTCATATACCAAACTACATATCCTTGGCAATTCTAAGGTGGTCATAGACTGGCCGAACAAAAGATGCAGATTACAAGCTTGCGGCATTGAGGGCTGGAAGGGTAAAGTTCTGGGCCTATTAATTTTGTTTCAGGATATAAGCTTCCATCATATATACAAGACTTACAACATAAAGGCATACCTATTATCAAAGAAAGCCATTATGGAACCGGAAGGCAAGATCACCTTAGACAGTTGGGAAAATGGCATTGAGGGCCATAGAGAACACATCTACATCTCCTAGTATGGCCTTGTGTTAAGGTCCTAGTAGATACTTTTTGTATGATCCTGTTCATTATTTTTGATACTTTATCATGGTTTTTGTATATTTTATGGTCATTTTGGTTGAATTTCTGTAACTTAGGTATAAGTCACTTTGAACTAGTTTTATAATCTTCAAGTTATAAAATTATTATTACTAATATAATGAAGAAATTTTCTTTTTGGAAAAAAAGTTATTTACACTTTAATGATGCTTATTAATTATTTATATATTTATATATTAATTTTATTGAGAGATGGTAATTTCTCCCTTTTAACTCAAGAATATCTACCATTTGAGAACAACATTATCGGCCAATGTGAATGACTTGATAGGATCATAATGCACGATTGAATAAAATGGAAATCATGAAAATTGTATATACGTTGATTATTCTCTAAACAATTTATATAAATAAAAATTATATATTTTTTTAAATAAATTTTTTTAATATTTTTTTTTTATATATTAAAATTTGTGTTGGTTATTATATTATTAATATTAATTATTAATATAGGTACTTTACAACTAAAAATAAAAACAAAAAAGTTCATTTTTTTTTTTTTAATTAAAAATTTAAATATTTTTTTTATATATTAAAATTTGTACATCAATTTGGTATGTGGCTTAGTCTTGATTTTAAAAACAAATTATTATTATTATATAGTTTGAGTGGGACTAATAGTTAAAAACTTGTGCTTCCTTCTAAGAGGTCACAAGTTGAAATCCAAGAGGGGAATAAGGTATATATACCTTAGTAGACTTTAACATAAATATAATAATTATTATTAGAGGAACTCTACAACTCAATGAGAAAGATGTTCATGTAATAAAATATTAATATAATAAATAAT
>JZKD02S0210644.1:260576-274405 GCA_000966675.3 Picea glauca
CAGGTTAAGCCAGAAATTTGCAAAAGATATGAAGAATGAATTTGAAATGTCATTACTTGGAGAACTATCCTTCTTTTTGGGACTTCAGATATGTCAAAGCAACCAATGAATTTTTATTTCTCAAACTAATTATATCAGATAAATGCTAAAGAGGTTCGGAATGGAAGATTGCAAATCAATTATCACTCCCATGCAAACCAGTTGCAAGTTGAGAAAAAATGATGATTCAAAGTCTATAGATCAAAGGAAATACCAATCAATGATTGTCATCCTACTATATGTGACATCATTTAGACTATATGTAATTCAGGCAGTTGGACAAGTGGCACAGTTTTAAGCAACACCAAAGGAGTCACATGTGTTAGCAGTGAAGACGATTTTCAGATGTCTCAAAGCAACAGAAGAGTTTGGATTATGGTATCCAAAAGGAAAGGATCTATCACTTATTTCCTACACAGATGCAAATTGGGCAAGTTTTATTGATGACCGACGAAGCACCAGTGGAGCAATGTTCTACTTGGGTGAGTGTTTAGTATCATGGATAAAAAAGAAACAATTATCAATATCTTTATCTACAACCGAGGCAGAGTATATTGCAGTAGTGTCATGTTGTACATAGGTTTTTTGGATGAAACAAAATCTGACATATATAAAGGTTGAGTATGATGATACCATTCCAATCTATTGTGATAATACACGCACCATCAGTATCTCGAAGAACCCGGTGAACCAAGATGAGACACATTCCAATCAAGTATCACTTTCTATGTGAATAGGTTGCATAAAAGAACATTAGAGTTGAGTATGTGGGCAAAAAATAACAAGTGGTAGACATCTTTATAAAACCACTTCCACGAGAAGCCTTTGAATATCTTCGCCAGAGACTTGGAGTTATTTCTACTCCAAAATGAATTATTTTTTGAATTCTTATCTTATATGTCTTAGATGTACATGAGGAAGCACCATAAGATGACAGTTCAGTTAGGGGGAGTAGCCCCAGATGAAAATATACCTTTTCCATTGATGACAAAGAGGGAGAGATTTATCATATGCAGAGGACAAAGGCATGGTTCTAGGGGGAGAAGATTATCAGATACAGAGGACAGAGGCATGGTTCCAAGGGGAGCATGATTGATATGATTTCAGTATTGCATCAGAGTGCTTCCATCAATGACAAAGGGGGAGATTGTTGATTAAGGTTGGTTGTCATTGATGTCAACCCTTGAATAAATCTCAGTAGCACAAAGGTCTAGGTAATGTAACCAATTTTTTTTTATGACTCATTATTGTCTTGTCATGGTTGATAATAAGAACAAATGGATGAACTCCAAAGTGGTCCCCTTATGGTGAAATCCCTCACGGGAAGTCTCTTTGCAGATTGAGTTATCCTATAAGTATGGTTAGAAAACCCATGCTTATTTGTGGAATAATGAGATGAAGGTTTTCGGCGGTATGTGGAATGTCACATAACTCCTCACGGTCAGAGAGTTATGGCCATGAGAAGTTGGAGAACCCAGGTTTGGGTAATGGACCCAAATTTGTTTGATGGATAACGATATGAGTTTTGATAAATTTTTAGGCAATACTATTCTATATAGATAGTACATTTCATTCCATTTCTAGTGGTATGTGGAATGTCACATAACTCCTCACAGTTTGAGAGTTATGGCCGTACGAAGTTGGAGGACCCTCACATGTCATCTAGAAGCCCCAAAAGGTCAAAGTAGTCAAAGTGGTTTAAGATATTTTAGAAGGTAAATAATAAAGTGAAGTGATGATTTTACTATAATTCAAAGTGAATACAAAATAAATTATTTAAATAATAAATTTAATGAAGTGGGTTAACCCTAAAATAAGGAAAGTGGACAAAGTGACCTAGAAGATGTTTTTAAGAAAGCTACTTGGAGAGTATAAATAAGAGGCAAGGCTCTCTCATTTTATATCACACTTGAGAATATTGAATATCTATAGGCGTCTGAGGTAACCAAAGGATATCTAAGCTGAATTTATGAGGGAAGGTGAAGAAAAGAAGGTCAGAATTCAAGGAAGGATAAATTCTTTTGATGCTGCTTTCTAAGGTATGTTATTTATAGGTCATCTCACCATTTTCACAATAACTTTTTCTTTAGAATCATTCAGACTGTGAAATTGATATTACTTTGAGAAAACATATCCAAGTATCTATGGTAAAAAATTCATCTTGTGGGTTTTTGTATTTTTGGAGTTACACTCCATGGAAAATAGGGTTTCTGGCTAGTCCTAAAACTAGTCTAAAACAAGTGTTTCGGGTAACAATGTCATAAATTTTTCATAACAGATCCAAATTCAGTAAGAAAAGATGTGTTGGTTAGAGTAAATTCCGTAGTATTCTTTGGAATAGTTTCAGATCAATTCAATAAATATTCCATGTGGGGCACGTTCTATAATGTCTCTCTCTAGAATAAGCCAAAATTCAGCAAGGTATGCCATTTTTTCTATAAATCCTTTTCTGAGAGGTTCCAAGTAGTGAAACCTAGAGGAATTGCATAAAACACACTAAATAACATTGTATATATGTTTCATATATTTATTCATTACAAGTACAAAGTTATGATTATTTCAAGTTATGATTATTACTAATCCAAAACTAGTCATGTGAGATTAAAGAAAAGTTTGATGAAAATGCTAGTATTTTGTTGTTAAAGTTAAGGAAGGTTTGCAGATATGTGATTATATACAAAAGTTCTATTACAGAGTTACAAATCATATTTGGATGATGAAATTGATGAGGGATTTTGGTTAAGGTACATGTTCGGTACATGGTTGAGACAAGCAGTTGATGAGTTGACACACACATAAGGTGTATAGTTGATGATGTTGGTACATATTGATGAGTCATAGTTGATGAGTAGTTGAAACATGATTGGTAAATATTTGGTACATGGTTGGTTACACTTGTTTATGGTACAAGTTGATTATAGGTTGTTTGGTACAGGTTGTTGCATGGTTGATGCACTTGTTTTCTGTACAGGTTGGTGCATGGTTGATGCACTTGTTTATGGTACAGGTTGGTTACAGGTTGAGGTATAGGTTTATGTTGGTTGATGCATAGTTTAGGTTTACAACAATATATCTCATAGTGATAGTGTGATAGTGGTTCCATCATTCTACTTCTACTTCAGGGTGGTTGGACGAGGCAAGGATAGGTGGTTGTAGCCACCTTCCAGTTGTAGCCAGAGAACATAGGGTGTTGTAACTGCCTTCTAGTTGTAGCCAGAGAATTGGGGAGTTGGAGATTCCCTCAGGTTGTAGCCTAAGAAACTAGGGGGTTGGAGCCTCTTTCTAGTTGCAGTTGGAAAACAAAGGAAGTTGGTGCTTCCAATGAATGTAATTCCTAAAGACATATAAGAAAAAGAATTATGTGGTTTTCTCTTGCTTTGGATTTCCATGTAAAACAATTGTGTAATGTGTATGTGTATGATTGTTCATTTATTCATTGCTTATTTACTCTGCAGTTATTGGATGATAATGCTACATTGATATAACACTTGGATTATATGGTTAAAAAGAATTAAATTGCTCTATTACTGATTCACCCCCCCTCGCAGTAATCCAACAAACAATTTTCTAGTGCTCCTTTCCATGTGTCGACATGTATCTTCTCAATACTCCCACTAAATGGGAAATGTCTGGTCGAGTGTAGACCATAACATACATTAGACTACCAACAACAATTTCATAGGGAACATGTGTCATGTCCTTTATTTCTTCTTGTGTCTTTGGAAACCATTCAACAAAAAGCCTAGCTCCCACAGGAATTGCCACCTTCACTGGATTGCAATTCTGTATATTAAACCGCTTCAGAACTGTTTCAATGTATTTCATTCGATTCAACCAAAGCTTTCTAGAGGCTCTATCTCTCTTAATATCCATTCCCATAATGAAGTTAGATGCACCGAGATCCTTCATGTTGAACTTGGAGGATATCTTCTTCTTCACCTCTTTTATTGCATCTATGTTATTTTCAATCATAAACATGTCATCGACATACAAGGCTACATATATGAAACGTCCAACTTGTTCCTTGGAATATATGTAGTGATCATCTTTGCTTCTCACAAATCCCAAACTAAGGATGTAAGTGTCAAAATTCTGGTACCACATCCTTGACGATTTCTTTATACCATAAAGGGATATTTTGAGTTTGCACACCAACTCTTTCTTTCCCTTTACTACAAATCCTTCAAGTTGTTTCATGTAGATTTCTTCCTCCAGGTCCCTATCTAGGAATGTTGTCTTCACATCCATTTTTTCTATCTCTAGTTTGAATGTTGTAGCCAGAGACATTAGTACTCTAATGGAAGTTATTTTTGCAACAGGGGAAAAAATATCACCGAAGTGGACTCCCTCAACTTGGGAATAACATTTCGCTACTAGTTGAGCTTTGAAATTCTTGACTTGTCCTAGAGAATTCATCTTCTTCTTGAACACCCACTTGCTACCAAATGGATTTCTTCCACTAGGTAGATTGACTAAATCCCATGTCTCATTTTTGTACAAGGATTTCGTCTCTTCGACTATGGTGTCCTTCCATAGTTTACCCTCTGCCGAGTCGACTACTTCACTGACCGAATTGGGCTCAATGGAATTTATCACAAATGAAGAACTAAAGTCGGGCTGACTATAACTCTAAATTGGTTTTCTTATTCTTTCTTACCTCCTTACCATCGGAGTAAGAGGTTCCACCTCTTCCTCAGATTCAGTCGACTCATCCGAATCATCTTCTTTGTTCCTCAGTTCAAACCTCACTGTATTAGTATTATTCTCGGTTTGAACAACTTCCTCAGAATCAGACTTACCTCCAACTTCTCTAAAGACCACATCTCGATTCTAAACTATTCTCCTTGATGCATAATCTCATAGATTATATCCTTTCATCCCCTCTTTATATCTGATGAAAACACATTTGATTGCCTTCTTGTCCAACTTGCTCCTCTTTTCCTTGGTAACATGCACAAATGCATCACAACCACATACTTTGAGATGTTCCACCGAAGGATTCATACTAGACCATACCTCATTTGGAGTCATGTTGACTAGCACCGATGAAGGAGACATATTCCCCAGATATATTGCAATGTTGAATGCCTCCACCCAGATATATTGCAGTGTTGAACACCCCTGAGCATGATCCTTACCTTATCCATCAACATTTTGTTCATTTTCTCAACACCTCCATTTTGTTGTGGGGTATATGGTGTGGTATTTTGGCATGCTATGCCACACTTCTTACATAACTGATCAAATTATTTTCCACAGAGTTCACCAACATTATTGGTTCTCAGCACTTCAATCCTCTTCTCTATCTGGTTTTCCACAAAATATTTAAATTCCTTAAATCTCTCGAAAACCTATGATTTCTTCCCTAGGAAATATATCCATGTCTTCCTAGAAAAAAAATATATTAAGGATACATAATAAAAGGATACACCAAATGAAGGCACTGTAGCTAGGCCAAACACATCACTATGCACTAGTTCTAGAATCTCATGTTCCCTTGTTGCTTCAGATGGGAACCTCACCCAACTTTTTTTTCCATATATGCAATGTTCACAAAAGTCAATTTCTAAGCCACATTTAGGAAAACCTTCGACCATACCTTTTCTTTCCATAACTCGAAGTCCTTTTTCTCCAATTTGTCCCATCCTCTCATGCCATAATCTGGTCAGGTCGATTTCATCATGTCTTATCGAGTTGGTTTAAACCGACTTAGCTCAAGTTGGATTTAGTTGTTTCGACATCGAGTCAGTTCGATTTGTAGTTGATTCGATTTCAAGAAAAATGATTTTTTTGTATCCAGTCGATTCCATATTCCCTAACAATGTGTATAGGGTACCAATCTTAACTCCTTTAGTTAAGACCATCACACCTCTAACCATATTACATGAATCCTTCTGAAACAGAGTATGCACACTTGCATCACGCATCTTACTGACAGATATCAGGTTTCTTGTCAAACCTGGAATGTGTAGCACACCTGGAAGTGTTATTTTCCTCCCATCATGCAGTGTCATTTAGAGTCTTCCCCATTCGACAATTTTGGTTTTCGATTCATCCCCCAAGAACACATAACCCCCATCATATATTTCATACTCACATAACCATTCTTTATGTGGTGTCATATTATAGGATTCTCCTGATTCGATCAACCAAACATATTGATCCGACTGTGTACTAGTCGATGCCAGATACACATCACCTCCCTTGTCTGAGGTCGTCTTTCTCCCAGTTGACTACTTCTCGTCAGATCTAGCACTAACTTATGTTTCCTTCATCATACAATCCTTTTTATAATTCCCAACTTTACCACATTTCCATCATCTTCACGTCAATTGAACCGGGGATTTATATCTATCCTTCTACTTGAAATTTCTACCGAAGAATCTACCTTTATCTATTTCTACTAGTTGACCTATCACTACTAGAGCATATTTGGTCGATCCTTCCATGTTATTCCTTATCATTTTTTCAGACAATATAGAAGCAACAATGTCCTCTAGCGCTACTGTGGTTGTATTACTCCCAATAGCCATGACTAAGCTGTCCCAATATTTTGGAAAAGAACATAATAGGATGATACATTTCTCCTCATCAGTGATCATAATATCCACAGATGATAACTAGCTTGACATGGTATTAAACACATTTAAATTCTTAGTCACTAAACAATCATCATTCGTCCTCAGAAGGTACAGTTTCTTTCTGAGAAACAACTTATTTAATAGAGATTTCGACTGGTATAAGCTTCCGAGTTGGTCCCACAGTTTCTTAGTTGAATATTCACCTGAGACATTCAACAACACCAAATCTGCAAGACAAATCTAAATCGTACTTCTTGCTCTTCTTTTGAGTTTATCCCATTATTCCATTGACATGCTTAATGTCGGCTGATTATCTAGACAGACCACTGTCCATTGCTCTCAATCCACAAGAAGATCTTTCATTTTAAGCTTCCAAAGGTCAAAATGTTGGCCATTGAATTTTTCTATCTCTATTCTGGAACTGCTCACCATTCTTTACCACGATATTTAACACAATTTATGACTTATGACTCTTATTGTACCTAGGGTTTAGTTCTCAGATTAAAGATTGGAAAATCAAGATCTGATATACTTTCCAAAGCATAACACCTCTTTGATAACTCACTTGTTAGGGATAACCTAATATTTGATACCATATGTCAGGAAATGAAAGACACTTCCACACTAATCCTAGAAAAAAAGAAGAATAATTTAATCAAGAACGTAAATGAAACAAGCATTCACATAGTACACCGATATTTTACATTAAAACCCTTAACCGGGAGAAACCAACATTCCTTTGAGCATTCTACTCTCTTATTGTCTTATTCTATCTCAATAAAAGTTTAGATGTCTAACCTTGGTCCACACCTAAGACAAAATTGACATCATACCCTCTTTCAAATGCAAGAACAACCTTGTATCCAATTCATATTACATATACATGACCGCCAACCTACGATTTACCATGCATTAGCATATTTTTCATTATTATTTACGACCTTACAACATGCCTCTTTATAGGATTTACAATAGGAAAAGCCCTAAAGATTGGTGCCCAAAAATGGTTACAGATCTGTGCATATCATTGGCTACAAATCCTACAAATACCAGGATTCTATTACAATTGACTGCAAGTTGGGTTATCAGTCGACTACTAGTCAACCTTCATTCAGTCTCTATTCAGTTGTCTCACGTCCACACTTCGACCTCTTTTTGGTTGACTTGTCGTCGATATATTCGACTTCGAATTTTCTCGATCGTCTCACTCGACCTGTTTTTGGTTGACTTGCTATCGATCCACCTAGACCTTCGACCATCAATTAATCTACCTCGACTCACCTTTCACTGCAAAGAATATAACAACCCAACATGAATTCATCTTAACTCGAAATCTAACAAATATTTAAAAACTCAAATTTATTAAAATGTAAATTTTCAATTATTTAAAATAAATTTAGGTTAAATATAAGCTCACTCAATTCCATAAATTGATAAATGTAACAACATATTTATCATATTAATTTGTAAATAAATCTCACTATTTTTTTTTGTAAGTTAGAATTTATATTAGAACCTACTAAACAGTAAGAGTTACAACTGTCATGCTATCCCAGGTGGCTGTGGTAGATTTTCCCTGATGGGAAACCAAAGCATCCACGCGACCATTAAAGTTCACAGCAGCCATGCAAAATTTGAAAAAATGCAATAAACCTGAATTAAACAAAACTAGATCTAGAATGCCACGCAGGGAGATTCTACTTCCTGCTAGACTATCCATGCCAAGACACAAAAACTAAAATGAGCTAAAACTACAAATTCCTAGAACTGAGATGCTACACAGGTCCGAGATCTTGTGAGATAAACTATCTGGATGCATAAAAATAATGGAAACCTGATCAAGAAGAGGCTATCCTAAGCTGGGGTTGAGTCTCTGCTCATTCCTTTGGTCTTGTGTGGTGTCCCTGCTTAGCGCACCTATGTTCAAAATAGCTTGCCTAAGATCCTGTAGAGGATTCATCAGGATTTCCTCATGACAATTTAGTTCTTATTCTCTGTGGTGAATTGCAATGATGGTGCCCTTGAACTCATTAATTTCTTTCTTGATGGAATCCAAAGAGTCCATAATAGCTTCCTTCCCAACNAGCCACAAGAAACAGTCGACCAAAGGAAGAGAGTTGGGCATCGAGGGTGGAGAGCACCAAGAAAAATCGAACCCGAGGTAGAAAACTAAAAATATTGTAGGAGGAGGCCAGGACTCGGGAGGGAAAGGGCTTGAATGAGCCATGACGTTCCTCCTCGTTGGCCTAATTCCGCTGAACCCGATAGGATGATGGAACTGGGCCTTCGACCAACCCATAGCCATTAATTCTCCCACGAACTAGAGTGACATACTATTAAACTGGTTTCGAGTTCAAATGAATGCAGAGTTGTCGAGGTCGAGGTATTAAAAGCATGGATTAATGGTGGAGGTGAGTGTGGGATGTGCTGGTTGGAGGTGAAAAGAGACATGGCCATGTGTCTGCCTATCTGGCCATCCACCCATCATGTCCGATGTCACCCCATCCAGGGGTAAATAAATCTCACTATTACTTTTAATACAAAGAACATATATTATTCTATATTCATATTTATTTTACATTTGTACTAAACTGTAATTTAAGTGTTATTATTCTTTACACATATCTCTTTACAATCCATTATGGGAAGGTATGGTAGAGATGTTGTCACATAACAACAACAATTAAAAATTAAATGTTGTTGATGATGATTATGATGATCAATGTCTATTGAAACCAAAATTGGTCTATCAGACCTTAAGAAAGGTAAGATATTACTTGGATATATTTAAAATGTTATTTCAATTCTTGAAAAACATTAGGAGAAGCATTTAGAGATCACTTTATTTTTCAAGACTTAGAAGGTTAGGAAGGTTAGTATTGTAACAAATACTTTGAAATTGTGATCTAATTTGGTTATAAGGAAGGCGCTCTATGAGAAAGTGTTTTTCATATTCAACCCTCTTGGTGTCACAAATGTGTTAGATTCTTCCATGCCATGGTGTTTTCGGAATTGTCTAATATTGTTTTTCACTATGAAGCTCATGAGAATTGGTTCTTATTTTATCAATATTGATTCTCCTCTTTATGCTAGTTAGCTCATGAGAATTGGTTCTTATTTTAGCAATATTGATTCTCCTCTTTATGCTAGTCAATACAGAGAGATGCTAAATTGATCTTCAAGATTAGGGTTAACCACTTCCTTGTTTTCACATAGCAACAACAATTAATAATTAAATGATGATGATGATGATTAATGTCTATTGAAACCAAAATTGGTCTATCGGACCTTAAGAAAGGCAATATATTTACTTGGATTTATTTAAAATGTTATTTCAATTCTTGAAAAACATTAGGAGAAGCATTTAGAGATCACTTTAGTTTTGATGACTTAGAAGGTTAGGAAGGTTAGTATTGTGACAAATACTTTGAAATTGTGATCTAATTTGGTTATAAGCAAGAGACTCTAGGATAAAGTGTTTTTCATATTCAACCCTCTTGGTCTCACAAATGTGTTAGATTCTTTCATGCCATGGTGTTTTTAGAATTGTCTATTGCCGAGTTTCACTATGAAGCTCATGAGAATTGGTTCTTATTTTATCAATATTGATTCTCCTCTTTATGCTAGTTATCTCATGAGAATTGGTTCCTATTTTAACAATACTGATTCCCCTCTTTATGCTAGTAAATACAAAGAGATGCTTTTGATCTTCAAGATTAGGGTTAACCACCTCCTTGTTGTCACATAACAACAACAATTAAAAATTAAATGATGTTGATGATGATTATGATGATTAATGTCTATTGAAACCAAAATTGGTCTATTGGACCTTAAGAAAGGTAAGATATTACTTGGAATTTATTTAAAATGTTATTTCAATGCTTGAAAAACATCAGGAGAATCATTTAGAGATCACTTTAGTTTTGATGACTTAGAAGGTTAGGAAGGTTAGTATTGTGACAAATACTTTGAAATTGTGATCTGATTTGGTTATAAGCAAGGCACTCTAGGAGAAAGTGTTTCTCATATTCAACCCCCTTGGTGTCACAAATGTGTTAGATTCTTTCATGCGATGGTGTTTTCAGAATTGTCTAATGCTGAGTTTCACTATGAAGCTCATGAAAATTGGTTCTTATTTTAGTAATATTGATTCTCCTCTTTATGCTAGTTAGATCATAATTGGTTCTTATTTTAGCAATATTGATTCTCCTATGTATGCTAGTTAGATCAGAATTGGTTCTTATTTTAGCAATATTGATTCTCCTCTTTATGCTAGTCAATACAGAGAGATGCTTTTGATCTTCAAGATTTGGGTTAACCACCTCCTTATAATATATTATCTTTATTTTATCCTCTAATTATTTATCGCACCATATATTCTCCTTAAAATTAGCTTTAACAATATTTTTAATATCGGTATTATGTAGAATAACATCATCTTTTATTTCCCAATTATTTATCCAAAACTTGCCATCACTATGCCATCCTCACTTGAGCCATTGGTGATTTTGGATAGAGTCTAAATTCATTTTTGGGAGCCTCTTTTCATCCATATTATTTATCTTTTTCTTGTACATTAAGTACGTAATCATAGTTGTGATCTCAATGGGGAAAATAATTGTTTCTATGAGGAGGATAAGATAGGGTGTAGTGGCTTTGATTTTGAGATTTAAGTTATAAAATTCTTTTGGATTTTCTCTACCTTTCTCTAGGATTCTCGAGAGATATTGGATCCCAAAAATTCATATCTATATATAAAAACAAGAGTGATAAGAATCTTAAAGAAGGGATTTTTCTTATCTCATAGCCAAAGGTATGCTAATTTACAATTATTCTCAAGCCCATAATAAGCTTTCCACTCTCCATTTATCCTTTTCTCAATCCTATTGTTCCAATTGAGCTTGTGATGAATATAAATTCCAAGATACTTGTATAAAGGAACTTCCTGAAAGCTATTGTTGTCATATAAGGAAGTCTCGTAGGTGATCTTGTTGGATTTAATTATCATAACCTTCGTTTTTTCAATGTTCACAGTCATTCCTATACTAGAGAAAAAAATCCTTCAGGATTCTAAGTTGCTTACTGGGATCATAGGGATTCCTTGCTAGAATAAAAATATAATTGGTATATAGAAGAAGGATGGTTACTATACTAGAAAGAGTTGGTCTGACACAACCTGCGGCTTCCAGAAAATCTTCTAACTTGTTAGTTTATATGCCAAAAAGGGTAGCGGATAGGGGACAACCTTTATTAACTCCTATATCATAGTTAATTTATGTTGACCAATCCTCAGTTCTCATAAACATGGAAATAATATTCTAATAGAATAGTATTGCGACAACTCTCAGCCTGAAGGGAAATTTTATCTCTTCTAACCTATTCCAAAGGTTAGTCCTAGGAACAGTGTCAAAAATTTTCCTAAATTCATTGAAACAACAAAGGAGATTGATTTTATTCTTGTGAGACTTCTCTGCAATGATCCTAAGAATGAAAAGGTGGTCAATCGTTTAATGACAACCTCTAAAACCGACCTAGTCTTTAGCTTTTTTTATGTGGCTTTCTAGCCATATGCTTATCTTCTTTTCCAAAATACTTTCATATGTGGTCTTGTAGTTAAAGGGATTGTTTTTATTCCCACTTTTACAAGTAGGTACAATAAGGCTTTGTGTCCATGGTTTAGGAAAGCCTTGCTTAGCTGCTAAATTTAAGAGATTATGTATGAGAGGGATCATAATAGACAATCCAATTTTTAATATTTCAACTTTGTATCCTTTGATGTCCTTAGCTTTCCCGTTTGTGAGTTGCTTAACCCCAAACTTTATGTATTCTATAGAAAACACCTCATCCTTTGTAGAAAATTTTGGAATGTTGTCGAGGACATTAGGGGATTTGTGAAGATTTTCAAGGTAGGAATACATTATGTCAAGAGAATCATATCATTTTCTTTATTTTTACGAGTCAATTTTTTTTTCCAAAATTTCTTTGGATCTAGCTTAGATAGGTGTGAAATATTCTCTTTCATTATATTTATGTAGTGCATTTTTTTCCTTTTAACTAGGGATTTGTATCTATTAATCTTATCGGATTTCAAGGACTCATTAGAGGCATTCTTGATGGATTTTCTAGCAAGTTTACATTCATTATCATACTAAGGGTCACAAATTATAGTCTTCTTTTTACACAACACTTTGATAGAGAATTTTTTTATGGAGGTAGAGAGGGTTGTCGTAAAATTATGATAGATGTATTCAATATTGTTCTTATATGATAGAATATTTAATTCAATTTTTTAAATCCTTCAAGAAGAGATCAACTTTATTTTTTTCAAAAAGGAAGTGCCTTTGGTTATCATAGTTATCTTCAAGGGGGGTTTTGTGCATGATAAAATTTAGAGTTAGGGTTAACGTTTTATGATCAAAGTTACGATCATGGTCGTTTAAAAGGTCAAAATTTACTATTTGGTTATAAGCAAGGATATCTAATGCCATATAACTCACAATAGTACCACCCAACCCAGGGATACAAGTCATCTAGTTAGATTTCGGTCCCTTCATTAGACCATTGCAAATGATTAGATCTTAAGAACTACAAATCTTTTTTTTTTGTTTGCTAGTTTGTATGTGACGCGAGGGACTAGACTTTGGCTGAAAAACCACGACTCAGGGGCATCTAAGCCGTCAAAATCACAAGAGGATCGCACTCGGCCTGAGCCACACCAACCCTTAACACGACTAGATTTTTTGTCCCGACAGGTTTTGAACCGGTGACTTTAACATCACATAGTGCCTTAACAACACACTCCGTCACCGAATTGTTGACGGGTATCTATGAAACACCGTCAAGAGGAAGAGAAGATCTGGTCCAGGGTTGTCTATTTAACCTAATCCATTTGGTATAATCTACCCTAACAGGTTTCATGCCTCTGTTAGTCAACTAAGATCCTAAAGCAACTAAAATATGTGGACTAACTTAAGATACAACTCTAACAATCAACACTTTAATTAAAAATGCTTAACTAACAATGTTTATGTACAATAACTATATACAATTTACAAGGTTTAAGTAAAGCCTTGTGAAAATAATTGTTTTAAGATAATGGATCTAAACAAAGATAAAGAATATAAACAAAATTATTGTTAAGCCCTAATATTGGCTCATTACCCCTTAATTGGGGCATATTATATTAGTAATGTTATTTTATTTATGTCG
>JZKD02S0210644.1:274415-294617 GCA_000966675.3 Picea glauca
ATCTCTTTACTTTTCATTTTAAGATTTCCATGATAATAATGTGTTTTTGAAAATAAATATTCAACGAAAAGAAGAGAGAAAATTATTAAAGTGTACGTCCCTGACAAAATTCATATTATGGTTCTCTTAGTGTACTCACTTGTGTTCATAACTGCATTATTACAAAAAGAATCATTGAGAAATAAAACTAAAGGAAACCTACTCCTAAACCTACTCTAACTACTAAACTAATCAAAATACTAAGTGAAGTCATGCTTCCAATGTAGCCATCGGAGTAACTCCAATTCTGCAATGAAAACAAAATCAAATATTAGTAACACGAATGGTAGTATATCGAAATATGAAAAAAAAATACATCATATTTACCTTTATTGTCATCTTTTAAAAACAAAGTAAGTATGATCTTACCATTCCCTTGAACATTCTTTATGTATGAATCCTCCATCCATTCTGCAATTTTGTCATTATATGGGTCACAAAAAAATGAAAAATGAGATTGTGAAGCTTGTGAGAGTTATGGGGACCTGACATAACCATCGGCCTAGACCAAAGTGCCCCATACTCTCGAAAATTTTCCTTTTGTTCCATATTTTCTCCATCTGAAGGATATAAAATGAGTGTGTCAAAGTTACCTCCTTGATCTCTAAATAAGGTGAAGATAATCTTACCATTCCCTGAAAACTTTTATTAGATATGAATACTCCAACTAATCTGCAATTCTATCATAATACATGCAATTACTAACATGATATTGTTCGAAAGAATTCACATACAAAAAATATTCCTGATGAGAATAAAGTATTAGATTATCATGGAAATAATCTTTTAAAAAGGTCGCATCAAGATTGCAAGAACTTATTGTGATTTTCGATCGGAAAATAAGTGTCCCATTCTCTTGAAACTTTCCATTGAGCTCAAATACTTCAAGATTAACTATTTTGAGGTGAACTAAATGGAACAACCAACATTTTTGAATAATCATCATTGGTAATAATATTTGGTTGATTATACTTTTCAACCTCAAATAATTGATCATGGAAAAATTTAGATCCTTCTTTAAACACAAATTGAGATGAATCAACGGAGGATGCATTTTGAGACTCTTTCAAATCATTTCTTGATTTACCCACATATAATTGATGAGAATAAAAATTAATATGTTCATGGGAAAAATTATTTTCCTCTTTATCTTATAATCGGTAATCTCTATTAATTTGTACCTAATTATATAGTGCATATTTCATTCCAAAGTGATATGGAATACATGGTTGCATAACATGATGATACAAAATATCAGGGTACAAGGAATAATGTGTAGAAGAGTTGAGGAGACGAAATGCATCTCTTGAAATGATCGGAATATTTGGTTTGAATTGTGGTTTTGTTCCCTTTCCCTGTATAAACTGATCAACCTCTATTGTATGCTCTTTTAAAGAGTACGAGACAGTTTCTAAGAGACAATTTGGTTCATTGTGTAAGGGAAAATGTGAGAGAAAATCACTAGAGACAGATGGTTGATTAATAGTCTGACTGATGATTTTGTCTCCTACTGATTGATCATGGATTTTTTCAACTAAATTAGGAGAATTTTTATCGTCCACATGATTATCAACTTCACATTCGATCTCTTTTACTTTAGAAACAGTTATAAAATCTATGAGAGTGTGACAAATGTCATTTTTTAAAGTCAAGGTTCTTCTTCGACAGGAGGAGACATTGTTGGCAAAGAGTGATTAAAAGTGACAATTGCATTTTACAATTGCATTTTGTAAAATATGATGTTGCTCCTGATTCGCCAAAATAAAAGAAGTTGATAAAATTTCCAGTGCTTCAAAATCTTCAAGATCAACATGAAAATCTGAACCATCTCGAGGTTGAGTATTAGTGTTTAATTCAGATTGGTTAATAATTAATCGATCTTTCTTTTCTAAGAGAGAAATGAGATATTGAAACCATTCATCAATAAGAGACATTTTTTTCAAAGGGAATCTAGTACAAACATGTATGAACCTAATTGCAAAATCCTTGAATGATTCATTATTTTCTTTCTTTAAGAAACTTAATTCTTCATTTAATTCATCATAATCATAATTGTTAAGATCTGATAAAAAATCAATTACAAACTCAGACAAATAATAAATCGAATTAGCCGGAAAATATTCAAACCAATATTTAACCCGACCTCGGAAGGTGAGAGAGAACAATCTACATATGAGATTGAGATCAATCATCTTATTCTTTAAGCACTTACAAAAAAAATAGAAATATGCTCTACTGCAGATGTGTTCCCTTCACCATCAAAGGTGAGTTCTGAAAAGAGATCAACTGTATTGTTGGGAATAAATGGTAATGAGACATTGAAAGCATGTTCCAACATAGTGATTTGGGCAGGAGCCATGAAAAATTAATAAATTGAAGAAATTGAGTCCAAATAGTTAGCTTGTCATCTAACTTGTCTTCTAGTGCATTTTAAGATGGCACATAAGAGGGATTTATAAATATGGAATTATGAAAGGTTGAGGGGTGAAACATTTAATCAATAAATTTACCTTGTCCCTCCTTCTAGCACCATTTGTTGACAGGCGTTTATGACACACTGTCAATGGGAAGGGAAGATTCGGTTCATGGTTGTCTATTTAACCCAAGCCATTTGGTATAATCTACCCTGACAGGTTTTATGGCTCCGTTAGCCAACTAAGATCCTAAAACAACTAAAAAATGTGGACTAACTTAAGATACAACTCTAACAATCAACATTTTAATTACAAATGCTTAACTAACAATGTTTATGTACAATAGCCATATACAATTTACAAGGTTTAAGTAAAGCCTTGTGAAAATAATTGTTTTAAGATAATGGATCTAAACAATGATGAAGAATATAAACAAAATTATTCTAATACTCTAAATAACAAACTAATAAACAATGGATGAATAGGATTGTTAATTATATAACGGAAATAAACAAAGTATTTCATGTTTAGATGATGCAATCACTATTCATTCACAAATTAACAAATTAAATAAATAATACACTAACTAACCTCTCGTTGATCCACAATGCTAAGCTAAATTCATCTCTCTGTATTTATATGAGCTCATCTTAACATGTGTTAAGTGTAAACCTATGACAAAAGCAAGCATAATACTTCCTTAAGAAACTCAAAGAAGTCTTTTATATTCTGAAACGAGTTTATGATAACAGAAAGACAAACGATTATATATCATGTGACTTTAGAATGTTCAAACAAATGAAAATGAAAGAAATTTCAATTCTAAAAAAATGGTGTTACCACCTATCTAGTATCAGATGTAAATTCAAAATACTTGAATAGATGATCGACCATATATATTAAAGGAACCAAAATATAATGAACCATATAAATGAAAACATAACATGAAAATTAATATCCAGAACAGTATAAAACTAGTTCAATACAAATAAAGTTTCATATTTAGAAATTATATGAGAAACAAAATTAACATTGCACAATCTACAAAAGGACAAAAGCCAAAGAGTAAATTGTATCCCATATAGCTTCAATATAATAAGTTCATCATAAGGTCCAAAAGGATTTTTTTGGGATAATAAACTCTTAAAGATTAAAAAAAATTAATACATAAATTATAACAATTAATCATGTATTGATAATACAGACTAAAGCTAATTTAAATCAATTCACAATCAATTACTCAAAGAATATGACGATATTATAATGAAAAAAAAATCATTTTACTCACAGGACAAAAGCCATTAAGAAACCTGAAATTTCATATTCTTCTTTGAAAATACTTGTCCATTCTCCCAAAGATTCCAACCATCTGTTACCCATTTGAAAATATTTTTTTTTAATATACAAAAGAGAAAGGATAAAAATCATCCTCTCAATTTTCTTTGTTCCCCTTGGCTCTGAACTTTCTCATATATTTATACCATGAATGAACAATCTGGGCGTCACTAATAATTTCCGCCACCTGAAATTTTCCTTGTAAAGAGCCACAAATATCTCTCAAATCATGCATTTGTTTGGAAAAATTCTCGCATGTAAGCTAAATGGGTCCATTATGGAGATGGGTTTCAACTGTTTCTTCATATTCCTCATGGTTTGGCTACAATCAGTCGTGCAAAATGGTCTGTCTGTTCTTTAACGCATTTCCAAATCTTATTTGTTGTTGCTCATAAATTATTTGCAGCAATCCAATATTATTTTTGGATCAATTATCTTGAACGTATTTAGATAATAAAATTAATTCATGATGAGATCCATACCAAATAAGTGATAATAGAAACCCGTGAAGCAAAATAAACCAAATTAATAACCTAAAAATTGTGAATAAAACAAAATCTAGAACAATAAAATTAAAATGAATTTAAACTAACTATAAGTTCTAAACAAATAGTGTTTATATTTTCCTTACAAACATGATCTTAAAATTCTAGAAGCTTCAAGTTGATGGAGAGGAGAAAAATATTAATTTTGTGTTTTCACAAAATCAAACAAATGATAGATAATTTTTTGTTTTTTTTTTCAATTTTGAAATGAGATGCAAACTGACAAAATAATTTAACTAATTATACCTACCAAATGATTTTGTGAAAATGATTGCTAATGAGCAAAAGACGAAACATAATCATAATTTAAAGGAAAGTAAACAGTTGATAAAAAATAATGTTTTAGTTTAAATTAAGTTTTCTATGTCCGTCTCTCCCTCATTCAAATTTGATCAAATGTGAACAAATGTCATAGAAAAGATGTGACAATAAACTTTCTTCATGTAAAATCATTGTTATTAATCCATGTTTTCAACCAAATCATTCTCATAGCAAATAAATTCAATAAGGAAGAGGTAATAACAAACTCCCAAATTATAAAGCTAGTCCATCAACATAAAAAATGTGTAGAAAAAAAATGAAATAACATTTGAATTTCATGAAATTCAAACAAAAAAAATATATATATAAACTCAAACCAACCTCTAAAATAAAAAAAAATCGATACCAATCCAATAATTTTGATTAAAATTAAAGACAACATCTTAAAGTGGGTGTACTATCCTTGCAATCATTTACCCACTTTACAAACTGTTTGATTTGATAATACAATAATTTATACCTTTAACTAAAGACTATTGAGAGTGGGATGAAGGTCATCATATCGTACCCTTATTCCATTGGATTTCCGAGAATTCGATCTAACTCTAATTGGAAAATTCAGATAGATGTAAATTTGTATATTATAAACTGTATTCTTAGATTAAGTCCCACATTCCTAATTTATTTATATGTTTAAAATTGTATGCAAATTGTTATTTCAATAATTCTTGAATTTCTGATGAGAAAAAATCATTTAAATGCCCATTTACTTGTATGTTTGAAATAGTCACGCAAATTGTTATTTGCATAATAATTAATCCTCCATCTAATTTCTGGTCATACAAAACCATTTAAATTCCCCATGTTAAACACCTATTGAACAAGGCAAATATATTATCAGGAAGAGAGAGAGTCCATCATTAAAGTGCACGGACAGTCCAACATCTAATAAGAAATTTTCGTCCATTCACGGAAGCTAATGATAATGTCCTTTCCATTTGGCCCTTCAACTCTGCTTTCGCAATGAAATTTGACGGCCAAACTGTTTTTCATGGAATATTTTGATCGTAAAATACCATGAAAATAAAAAGAAAAAGGGAAAACATCTAATTGACGTTTTGGGAAAAAAAATCCTACGACATACACTTTTATTTGCACATGTACTTCAATATTCTTGCACTTCACAGTTTTGTAATGCCTATGCGCCTTCAATATTCTTGCATCTCACCTTGATAGTTTTATCTTTTTCTTTAGAATTTTATAATGTTTAATATTTATTTATTAGATTATTAAATTATTTTTAATCATTATAATATTAAATTTATAATTTATATATTTATGATTAATGTTAAGTGAAATTAGAATATTTTTTAAGATTGAATAAATCAATTCAAATCATTACAAATTTATATTATTTTTTATTTTTATATTTCATAATTGTTATATTATATATATATATATATATATATATATATATATATATATATATATATATATATATATATATATATATTATTTTTTATTTTTTATTTTTTATTCCATTTTTCTATTTTTATTTACATTATAAAAACTTATATATTACTTTACAAGTTAATAATATTTATTAATTATTTATATATTACTTTGTTAATTTTGTTTAGGGATAATAATTTCTCCATTTAACTAAATAATATCTACCACTTGACAAGAGTAATATCAACCAATGTGAATGACTTGCTAGGATCATAATGCAGGATTGAACGAAGTAGAAATTATGAAGTTTTTTTTTGAATAGAACTTTTTTGGTCATTATATTTCTAAAAAATTTATATAAATAAAAAATTTAATATTTTTGTTTAGATATTAAATGTTTTTATTAATTATTATATAATGTTCCCATTTAATATAAATATATATTTATTTTAATTTTAAATTTATCAAATATTTAAAAATTTAAATTTATTAAAATGAAAGTTTTTTAATTACCTAAAATAAATTTAGGTTAATTATAAATCCACTCAACTCTAGGTTAATTATAAATTCCCTCAACTCTATATAATAAATGTAATAACATATTTATCCTATTAATTTGTAAATAATTCTCACTACTACTTTTAATATAAAGAATATATATTATTTTATATTTAATTTAATTTTACATTTATATTATAATTTTTAACTTAAGTATTAGTATTATTTACACATTTTTCTCTACAAACCAACTAATATGGATAGGTACATGGAGATGTTGTTAGGTAACAATAACAATAATCAGGTAACATAATGTTGGATAGGTACAGGGAGATGTTGGATAGGTATAGGGAGATGTTGATGTTGTCAGGTAACATAATCATAATTTAAACGAAAGTAAACAGTTGATAAAAAATATTTTTTTAGTTTAAATTAAGGTTTCTCTATTCATCTCTCCCTCATTCAAATTTGATGAAATTTGAACAAATGTCATAGAAAAGATGTGTCGCAATAAACTTTCTTCCTGTAAAATCATTGTTATTAATCCATGTCTTTAACCAAGCCATTCTCATAGCAGATAAATTCAATAAGGAAGAGGTAATAACAAACTCCCAAATTATGAAGCTCGTCCATCAACATCAAAAATATGTAGAAAGAAACACGAAATGGCATTTGAATTTCATGAAATTCAAACCAAACAAAATAAATGAATATAAACTCAAACCAACCTTGAAACAAAGAAAATCGATACCAATCCAATTAAGTCAAAGCGAAAAAAAATGAAGAATCCAAGTAAAATTTTGAGGGACCCTAGATTTTGATTAAAAATAAAGAAAGGGGTTGTTGCGGCCCAACAAATGGCGACTCACTGGAAAAATTAGTTATCTCTGATCTATTAAAATTTCATCGTAGAGAAGAAGAACAAGAGTTGGATATAATTTTAAGCTGCTTTGAAACAAATCCACTTTAATATTACATAATATTAAGATTAGCTCAGATTTATAGAAAAATATGAGAAAAGAAGAAAATAATGATTCTATAGAGGATTATAGCCCGAAGTTGTGTTTTAATAAAAGAGTCACGATGTTTATAAAAGAAATTCAATACCATTTACAGATCCACTGCTGTTAGCAGGCGTCCATAGCCTCGACAAGGATGTCATTTAGCCCACTCAAATGCTTTAATCCCATCCAATAGTTGTATCCACATGATGTATACTTCCATAAAAGTTAATTTAAAAGTGTATACCTGCTACCTCTCGACTCTACATTGCTTAGTTGTTAGCAGGCCTGCTCAGTACCCCGACGAAGTTGTCTTGGTATCATATATGCATTTACCCGCTGTCAACGATCTTGTTCAATACTCCAACAGGTTTACACACACTTCCCACACTTAAGTTCTTCCAATCCTCTTATACCACTTTTAAATAATAATACAATTATGGATTTATTGATGACAAAGAGAGCGGGGTGATACTGGAGGTTAATTGTAATACAGGTTAACAATTTATCATTTTTTTTTTCTTTCAAAACAAGAAGTTTTATCATGGTTTAGGGATTTTAGATTTTGGTTAAGAAATCATCTAGAGAACGGGGAAGCACTTAAAAGTGATCTTTTAAGAACAAGGGCAGTGTAAAAAGTCTAAGGATAATTGTAATTCCCAAAGATCTCGACACATTTCAGGGGTGATACTTTGACAAAGACCATTTAGGATTTCATAGTACTCAACTGACTTACAAATCAATTATGTGAGTTGGACCTTAACATCAAAAACTATTTGAACTGTTTCAAATTTATTTTAAAAACATAAGTCTTGAAATGAATTCTTCCTTCACATTCGCTCTTTGATCAGAAATATATTTATTCAAAAAGACAGACAATAAGAAAGTTCAATCAAAGAAAGAAAAAAAAAAAAACACGCAACAAACCGAATCAGATTTTATTAATGAGATTCAAAATCAAAAGTCTATAAAAAAAAAAAATCAAAATAACAAAAGCTCACTTTTAAAAAGAATTTTGGCCAAAGATAAACACGAGCTTTGGGATCTATTAGCATCCAGTTGTAAAATAAAGGAAGAACTAAATCATATAAAATATCATGTGCGAGAAAGTTCTTTTCTTAAGATAGCGATGCATAAGATGTTACCTTGACGAAGAATTATTATTAAAAATAAAAGAGAGTAAAATAAAATAGAAAAATTCTTATTAAAATGAGTGCAGCCCTACTCATGGCAGCTTGGGTCAGGGTTGAATTCAGGTGAATTGATATTTCAAATTTACTTATCTCTTTACTTTCCATTTTAAAATTTCCATGATTATAATGTGTTTTTGAAAATAAATATTCAACAAAAATAAGAGAGAAAATCATTAAAGTGGACGTCCTTGACAACATTCATATCGTGGTTCTCTTGGTGTACCAACTTGTGTTCATAACTACATTATTGCAAAAAGAATCATTGATAAAGAAAACTAAAGGAAAGCTACTCCTAAACCTACTTTAACTACTAAACGAATCAAAATACTAAGTGAAGTCATGCTTCCAATGTAGCCATCGGAGTAACTCCAATCCTGCAATGAAAACAAAATCAAATATTAGTAACACGAATGGTAGTATATCGAAATATGAAAAAAATACATCATATTTACCTTTATCATCATCATTTAAAAACAAAGCAAGCATGATTTTACTATTCCCTTGAACATTCTTTATGTATGAATCATCCAGCTATTCTGCAATTTTGTCATTATATGGATCACAAAAACATGAAAAAATGAGATTGTGAAGCTTGTGAGAGTTATGGGGACCTGACATAACCATCGGCCTAGACCAAAGTGCCCCATTCTCCCGACAATTTTCCTTTCATTCCATATTTTCTCCATCCAAAGGATATAAAATGAGTGTGTCAAAGTTACCTCATTGATCTCTAAATGAGGTGAAGATAATCTTACCATTCCCTGGAAATTTTTCAAGATATGAATACTCCAACCAATCTGCAATCCTATCATAATACATGCAATTACTAACATGATATTGTTCGAAATAATTCACATACGAAAAATATTCCTGATGAGAATAAAGTATTAGATTATCATGGAAATAATCTTTTAAAAAGGTCGGATCAAGATTGCGAGAACTTATCGTTATTTTCGATTGGAAAATAAGTGTCCTATTCTCTTGAAACCTTCCATTGAGCTCGAATACTTCAAGATTAACTATTTGAGGTGAACTAAATGGAACAACCAATATTTTTGAATAATCACCATTGGTAATAGTATTTGGTTGATTATACTTTTCAACCTCAAATAATTGATCATGGAAAAATTTAGATCCTTCTTTAAACACAAATTGAGATGAATCAATGGAGGATGGAATTTGAGATTCTTTCAAATAATTTCTTGAATTACCAACAAATAATTGATGAGAATAAAAATTAATATGTTCATGGGAAAAATTATTTTCCTCTTTATCTTCTATCCGGTAATCTCTATTAATTCGTACCTGATTATATAGTGCATAATTTATTCCAAAGTGATATCGAATACATGATTGCATAACATGATGAAAAAAAATATCATGGTACAAGGAATAATATGTAGAAGAGTTGAGGAGACAAAATGCATCTTTTGAAATGATCAGAATATGTGGTTCGAACTGTGGTTTTGTTCCCTCTCCTTGTATAAAATGATCAACCTCTATTGTATTATCTTTTAAAGAGTACGAGACAGTTTCTAAGAGACAATTTGGTTCATTGTGTAAGGGAAAATGTGAGAGAAAATCACTAGAGATAGATGGTTGATTAATAGTCTGACTAATGATTTTGTCTCCTACTGATTGATCATGGAAATTTTCAACTAAATTAGGAGAATTTTTATTGTCCACATGATTATCAACTTCACATTCGATCTCTTTTACTTTAGAAACAACTATAAAATCTGTGAGAGTGTGACAAATGTCAATTTTTAAAGTCAAGGTTCCTTCTTCAACACGAGGAGACATTGTTGGCAAAGAGTGATTAGAAGTGACAATTGCATTTTGTAAAATATGATGTTGCTCCTGATTCGCCAAAATGAAAGAAGTTGATAAAAATTCTGGTGCTTCAAAATCTTCAAGATCAACATGAAAATTTGAACCATCTCGAGGTTGAGTATTAGTGTTTAACTCAGATTGGTTAATAATTAATCGATCTTGTTTTTCTGATAGAGAAACGAGATATTGAAACCATTCATCAATAAGAGACATTTCTTTCAAAGGGAATTTAGTACAAACATGTATGAACCTAATTGCAAAATCCTTGAATGATTCATCATTTTCTTTTCTTAAGAAACTTAATTCTTCACTTTTAATTCATCATAATCATAATTGTTAAAATCTGATAAAAACTCAATTACAAACTCAGACAAGAAATGAATCAAATTAGCCGGAAAAAATTCGAACCAATATTTAACCCAACCTCGGAAGGTGAGAGAGAACAATCTACATATGACATTGAGATCAATCATCTTATTCTTTAAGCACTTACAAAAAAAAAAAAAAATATGGTCTACTGCAGATGTGTTCTCTTCACCATCAAAGGTGAGTTCTGCAAAGATATCAACTGTATTGTTGGGAATAAATGGTAATGAGACATTGAAAGCATGTTCCAACACAGTGATTTGGGCAGGAGCCATGAAAAATTAAGAAATTGAAGAAATTGACTCCAAATAGTTAGCTTGTCATCTAACTTGTCTTCCAGTGCATTTCAAGATTGCACATAAGAGGAATTTATAAATATGGAACTATTACAGGCTAAGGGGTGAACCATTTAATCAATAAATTTAGCTCATCCCTCCTTCTAGCGTCATTTGTTGACGAGCGTTTATGACACACTGTGAACGGGAAGGGAAGATCTGGTTCAGGGTTGTCTATTTAACCCAAGCTATTTGGTATAATCTACATTGACAGGTTTTATGGATTCATTAGCCAACTAAGATCCTAAAACAACTAAAAGATGTGGACTAACTTAAGATACAACTCTAACAATCAACACTTTAATTACAAATGTTTAACTAACCGTATTTATGTACAATAGCTATATACAATTTACAGGGTTTAAGTAAAGCCTTGTGAAAATAATTGTTTTAAGATAATGGATCTAAACAAAGATGAAGAATATAAACGAAATTATTTTAATACTCTAAATACCAAACTAATAAACAATGGATGAATAGGAGTGTTAATTATATAAAGGAAATAAACAAAGTATTTCATGTTTAGATGATGCAATCACTATGCATTCACAAATTAACAAATTAAATAAATAATACACTAACTAACCTCTCGTTGATCGACAATGCTAAGATAAATTTATCTCTCTGTATTTGTATGAGCTCATCTTAACATGTGTTAAGTGTAAACCTATGACAAAAGCAAACATAATACTTCCTTAAGAAACTCAAAGGAGTCTTTTATATTCTGAAACGAGTTTATGATGACAAAAAGACAAATGATTATATATCATGTGACTTTAGAATGTCCAAATAAATGAAAATGAAAGAAATTTCAATTCTCAAGAAATGGTGTTACCACCTATCTAGTATCAGATGTAAATTCAAAATACTTGAATAAATGATCGACCATAGATATTAAAGGAACCAAAATATAATGAACCATATAAATGAAAACATAACATGAAAATTAATATGCAGAACAGTCTAAAACCAGTTCAATACAAATAAAGTTTCATATTCAGAAATTATATGAGAAACAATATTAACATTGCACAATCTACAAAAGGACAAAAGCCAAAGAGTAAATTGTATCTCCTATAGCTTCAATATAATAAGTTCATCAAAAGGTCCAAAAGGAATTTTTTAGGATAATAGACTCTTAAAGATTAAAAAAAATTAATACATAAATGATAACACTTAATCATGTATTGATAATACAGACTAAAGTTGATTTAAATCAATGCACAATCAATTACTCAAAGAATATGACGATATTATAATGAAAAAAAAACCATTTTACTCACAGGACAAAAGCCATTAAGAAACCTGAAATTTCATATTCTTCTTTGAAAATACTTGTCCATTCACCCAAAGATTCCAACCATCTGTTACCCATTAGAAAAGATTTTTTTGAATATACAAAAAAGAAAGGATAAAAATCATCCTCTCAATTTTCTTTGTTCCTCTTGGCTCTAAACTTTCTCATATATTTATACCATGAATGAACAATCTGGGCGTCACTAATAATTTTCGTCACCTGAAATTTTCCTCGTAAAGAGCCACAAATATCTCTCAAATCGTGCATTTGTTTGGAAAAATTCTTGCATGTAAGCTAAATGGGTCCATTATGGAGATGGGTTTCAACCGTTTCTTCAGATTCCTCACGGTTTGACTGTAATTAGTCGTGCAAAATGGTTTGTCTATTCTTTAACGCATTTCCAAATCTTATTTGTTGTTGCTCATAAATTATTTGCAGCAATCCAATATTATTTTTGGATCAATTATCTTGAACGTATTTAGATAATAAAATCAAGCTATGATCAGATCCATACCAAAGAAATGATAATATAAACCTGTGAAGCAAAAAGAAACCAAATTAATAACCTAAAAATTGTGAATAAAACAAAATCTAGAACAATAAATTTAAAATGAATTTAAACTAACTATAAGTTCTAAACAAATAGTGTTTATATTTTCCTTACAAACATGATCTTAAAATTCAGAAAAATATTAATTTTGTGTTTTCACAAAATCAAACAAATGATAGATAATTTTTTTTATTTTTTTTATATTTTTAAATGAGATGCAAAATGACAAAATAATTTAACTAGTTAAACCTACCAAATGATTTTGTGAAAATGATTGCTAACGAGCAAAAAACGAAAACATAATCATAATTTAAACGAAAGTAAACAGTTGATAAAAAATAATGTTTTAGTTTAAATTAAGGTTTCTATGTTCGTCTCTCCCTCATCCATCAACATAAAAAATATGTGGAAAAAAAGACGAAGTGACATTTTAATTTCATGAAATTCAAACCAAACAAAAGAAAAGAATATAAACTTAAACCAACCTTCTAACAAAGAAAATGGATACCAATCCAATGATTTTGATTAAAAATAAAGAAGAGATTATTAAGAGGCAACACGACTACACATTGGGTATCAGAGACAACATCTTAAAGTGGGTGTACTATCATTGCAATGATTTACCCACTTTACAAACTGTTCGATTTGATAATACAATAATTTATACCTTTAACTAAAGACTATTGAGCGTGGGATGAAGGTCATCAGATCGTACCCTTATTCCATTGGATTTCCAAGAATTCGATCTAACTCTAATTGGAAAATTCAGATAGATGTAAATTTGTATATTATAAACTGTATTCTTAGATTAAGTCCCACATTCCGAATTTATTTATATGTTTAAAATTGTATGCAAATTGTTATTTCAATAATTCTTGAATTTCTGCTGAGAAAAAATCATTTAAATGCCCATTTACTTGTATGTTTGAAATAGTCACACAGATTGTTATTTGCATAATAATTAATCCTCCATCTAATTTCTGCTCATACAAAACCATTTAAATACGCCATATTAAACGCCTATTGAACATGGCAAATATATTATAGGAAGAGAGAGAGTCCATTAAAGTGCACGGACAGTCCAACATCTATTAAGAAATTTTCGTCCATTTAGGGAAGCTAATGATAATGTCCTTTCCATCTGGCACTTCAACATTGCTTTAGCCATGAAATTTGACGGCCGAACTGTTTTTCATGGAATATTTTGATCGTAAAATACCATCAAAATAAAAAGAAAAAGGGAAAACATCTAATTGACGTTTTGGTAAAAAAAAATCTACGACATACACTTTTCTTTGCACATGTACTTCAATATTCTTGCACTTCCCAGTTTTGTAATGCCTCTGCGCCGTCAATATTCTTGCATCTCACCTTGATAGTTTTATCTTTTTCTTTATAATTTTATAATGTTTAATATTTATTTATTAGATTATTAAATTATTTTTAATTATTATAATATTAAATTTATAATTTATATATTTATGATTAATGTTAAGTGAAACTAAAATATTTTTTAAGATTGAATAAATCAATTCAAACTTAGTGAAAATTAATTATCATCATTACAAATTTATATATTTTTTTATTTTTATATTTCATAATTATTATATTTTTAAAATATATATATATATTACTTATTTTTCATTATTTATTACTATTCCATTTCTTTCTTAAATTTCTATTATTTATTATTTTTAATTCCATTTTTTTTATTTGCATTATAGAAAACTTATATATTACTTTACAGGTTAATAATATTTATTAATTATTTATGTATTACTTTGTTAATTTTGTTTACGGATAATAATTTCTCCCTTTAACTAAAGAATCTCTACCACTTACGAGAGCATTATCAACCAATGTGAATGACTTGCTAGGATCATAATGCACGATTGAACGAAGTGAAATTATAAAAGTTTTTTTATAGAATTTTTATGTTCATTATATCTCTAAAATTTTTATATAAGTAAAAATTTAAAAATTTAATATTTTTGTTTAGATATTAAATGTTTTTTTATTAATTATTATATAATGTTCCTATTTAATATAAATATACATTTATTTTAATTTTAAATTTATTAAATATTTAAAAAATTAAATTTATTAAAATGAAAGTTTTTTAATTACCTAAAATAAATTTAGGTTAATTATAATAATAATAATAATCTATTTTTAGTATGAGACCCTCTTATTTGTGGGACAAGGGATCCCCCTCTATCCAGAGATTTGATTGGTAAAGTCTACGAAGGTATACATACCCTACCCCCCTCTGGATTTGAACCTGTGACCTCTTAAGAGGAAACACATGTTCTTAACCATTAAGCCCCAACTCTATATAATTTAGTTCAACTCTATATAATTTAGGTTAATTATAAGTTCACTCAACTCTATATAATTGATAAATGTAACAACATATTTATCCTATTAGTTTGTAAATATTTCTCACGACTACTTTTAATATAAAGAATATACATTATTTTATATTTAATTTAATTTTACATTTATATTATCATTTTTAACTTAAGTATTATTATTCTTTACACATTTTTCTCTACAAACTAATATGGATAGGTACAAGGAGATGTTGTCAGGTAACAATAACAACAACAAAAATGTATTCAGGAAAAATGATACAATAGGATTAAATTTGTGGATGTTGTTGTTGCTTATAATTTCCATTGAGGTGAAGACTCATGAGGATGGCAGAAATGGTGATCAAAATGATGAACGTGGGAGTTTGTGAGCTTCTGAGTTTGTGAGCTTCTAAAAATATCAGTTGGTCAGACAACAACAAGTAGATTGGTAATGGCCAGGCATGTGTGCATTTAGTTTCTGTTGATGCATACATGTTAAAGGGGATCAAGGTAATGATTCCCTAAGTTAATTTTCACTATTTAAATTGATATATAATGGTCGAAGGCCTAGAGTGTGTAAGTGTTGTTGATGCTAGAATGCACTTAGATAAAATTTCAGTTGCATATTATGTTATGATTGGTTATGGGATCATAACCAGGTAATTCATGAGACATACTCCTTAAAGAACAATGAATACTCATAGAGCTAGTCATGTGTGAGACCATAATATGGTTGGATATGGAAGGGCTATAGTGCTATGTGAGTGCTCGATAGTATCTATTGTATATTTGATGTTTGGATTGAAACCTCTTTTCCAACACTGAAGAGAACTTAAGGATTATATTCTTGGTGTTGTGTTTGGGTGGAAAATGAAGGTAACCAAATAGTTAGGCAAGAAGTAGGAAGTGTGTGGATGATGTGTTGAATCATTGTCCAGACCTTCCAACTCATCATGGTGGAATACATGCCATATTTATGTGGTATTATGTAGTCAATGCATGGATGCATCGTGTAGATGTGACCATGGGTATTGGCACATTGATTGTTATCTTATTAACTGTTGCATTATGAAAATTATGTGTGACTGATAATACATGTGTATGTAATGATGAGTTCATTCCAATTGATAGTTGTATTAATAGAAGTAATTGAATTATAGTTATAAACAATTCTAAGAGCACTTTGTGATTTTTTTTTGAATCATTGCCATGAAAATATATATCTTGTACATGATATATTGACAATTTGTTTGGCTAAGGAATGTTGAAATTGCAGGAGGAAAGGGGTCTGGGATATGGCAGTGTTGTAAGCCCATAAAGAATACCAATGCCTATTGTTGCAAGAGTCAAATTCTTATGAGAAGAAGCTCATTTCTAGAATTTTTATTTTTCCTATATAAAACAGTTTTGGGAGTTATGATTTGGTAATTACTGATGAATTGCTTTGGCTGAATGTAAATTGAAGAAATTGCAGGTAGAATGGTCTTGGATATGGCATGGATGTAAGCCCATAAGGAATATTGATATCTACAGCTGCAGAGCCAACCGTTATGAGTAGAAAGATCATGCTTGGAAAAAAAAATTTCTTGTATAAAACAGATTTGACATTTATGTTTGAAATGGTTATAATGATATCTCATGATGATTGTGTGTGTATAATACAGATGAGATGTTGGATATGAAAGTTGGAAAGCATGGAAAATGATACTGTTGTGACATGAGAACCCTGTGTCCCTAGAAAACTTCTTGTGCAAGAGAACCTTGGCCAAGCAATATGGATCGCTTGAGGGACTGCACAGTAGAGAAGGGGATGCCTGAGCCTGGGCCTGGGCCTAGAAGGTGAGTGACCACAAGGAAGAGGATACTTTGATAGCTCTTGATTGGAGTCATGCACACAATGGGTATGTCAGGGAAAATAGTGAGCCAAGTTAACGAGATAGACATATGGATGCAGATCCATGAACCGCAGAGATAAGTATTGTATTGGATTATGAAAAATTACTCTTACAATATGAGAAAGAATGAGAAATTTATGCACAAATTTTGAATTGACATGCTCGCTAATTCGAAATATTGTAGGAAAATGATGAATGTTGAAGATATAGAAAAGTACCATATTATGAGAGAAAAGAAGGTGATGTTGGATCAACTAAATGACAAAAGCATGGAAGTAAGAAAGTCCAATGGACTTGCTACAACTGGAGTTCTGGAACCCACAACTCTAAAACTTCTTGGCCGAGTGCACTGAAGCCAAGAGAAGGGGAATAGCCTGAGGGACTGCATGGTAGAGAAAGGGGTTCATTTCTTTTGATTGTGTAGGGATGAGAGGGAAGGAGATCTTGTTGGTTGGAATTGTTGCCAGAAATATAAATTTTGAAGATCATCATACATGTTTTGGGTCGGAATGCCTATGCATACATGTTTTAGGCCAGCATGCCTATGTATATAAGATTGGGTTGGATTTCCTATGTGAATTAAGGCCAGATGGGCTTTGAATTGTAATGTTTATAACATTGGAATGGTGTTGTGCACTGAGGACAGTGTCAAAATAAGGGGAGGGGGATGTAACATCTTGTTTCTAACCCTTATAAAATATAATGTATTATGTAAATATGACTTAGGATGGTGAACCAATAAAGTTGAAAAGGGGCCAGAGTTACTAGGAAATGTAACACTTCCTATACATTAATAAAATACATCATTGGCTATAAGACCGACAAGGACAAAAGAGATAGGGGACTATGATTCCACAGGAGATTTTGAGGGGCTAAGTCTTGATATTATTATTTTATTTACCCATAATTGATTTTATGGAGAAGAGGGGGTTACATGAGCTTATTGAGAGGGAGGCCATGTCACTCTTTTCTTCATGTAATTATTTAAACATCCCTTGGGGGCTGTTTTGGGGTTGTTCATCCCTTGGTTCATACTCTTCTCACTAGTTCACTTGTTCTTATTCCTCTTCACTCACTACTGCTAGTTCCTATGCTCTTGGGTTGAACATGGAAATGAATGTCAGGAAGAGGAGAGACATCATTGAATGGTTGTAATGATTTACTGATCATTCCCGGAGGGAATGGATGCCTTTATGCATGAACTTGAGAGTAAATGAACATCAGTGTTTATGGTTGGGAGGAACGTCCTTGGTCTACAACTAGTTGGTGAACATTTACTTGCAAAGATAAGTGTTATCCATTTTTTTTGTTTGATGTATTCCATTGTGTATTTAGTTATCTTTGAGATATGTATTCTAATGTGCATGCATGTTGGATAATGTTGTGCCTATTTGTTGGTTATTTGTTGTGCATGGAATGTTGTTTATCTCTTTTATTCTGTGACATGGATGTTGTCTTATGTATGTGGTGTGCATGCTTCTAACATTGTTGAGAAGTCCTTTGTTTTTGAATTAGAGATCAATGAACTGATTCTTCGAACTGTAACATGCCTAGCCTGTGGAAGGTCGGGTGTGTTGCAACCTATTTAAGTGGTGTAGCCTAGCCTCTGGGTGGTCGGGTATGCTACAATTGGTATCAGAGTGAGTTCCTCCAACAGAGTCTAACAATTGGAAGGTAGATCTTGAAGATTGATCAACAAGAGAGAATGTCTAATAAAAAAGCACCATTGTTCAATGGAGGTGGCTATGCTCTATGGAAAATAAGAATGGAAATCTTAATGTTGGCTCTTGGTTTTGATATCTGGAAATATGTTGTATATGGTTACACTACACCAAATACTCCATCCACAGATGTTGTAGGAAAGAAACTATGCAATGACAACTCAAGAACAATTAATGCAATTCTAGGAGGGTTGAAAAACTCTATATGTGTGAAGGTTATTCATTGTAATTCATCGAAAGAAATATGGGACAAATTGGAGATTGTATATGATGGAGATAGAACGTCAGGGAATCCAAACTATAAACCTATAGTACTCAGTTTGAAAATCTGAAAATGAAAGAAGAAGATAATGTTGCTCAATACTTTCATAGGGTAGATGAAGTGGTTAATTCAATCAGAGTAGGAGGAGAAGAACTTACAGATAAACCTATTGTGAAAAATATCCTAAGTTCATTACCTATGTGATATGATCCCAATATTTCAATAATTGAAGATAGGGTAGAACTTGAAAAACTCACAGTTGATCAACTTCATGGAATTTTTACAGCATATGAGATGAGAACAAGGAACGAAAAACCATCAAAAGATGAAATAGACTTTAAGGCATCTAAAGAAAATAAGAAACATGAACATATGTCTCAAGAATATTAGTCAGAAATATCATATGTAGAAGAGGCCAACTTTATAAAGAAACTCCAAAAAGGATTTGGAAAATATAAAGGAAAGTTACCTTTCAAATGTTTCAATTGTGGAAGAATTGGAAACTTTGCTAACAAGCGTCCCTATCCCAAGTAGGAGGAGAATGATGAAGAAGCCCAAAACCATAGAAACCAATACAGGAAGAAATTTTGTAAGAATAAGAAAAACTTCTACTCCAAAGAAGACATCATTTCTTTAAACATGAGTGAAGATGAAGATTCATAGCTTCTATTTATGGGAATTAACACTCAAAATAATGATGTAGATGATGAAGAAAACTCAAAATTTTAAGGAGAAGTAGACTGTTAAGAACCAAACATCAATATAGCATAGAAAAACCTCAAGAAAAGTACTCAACGCCTTGAAAAAGAGATAATATCAGATAATAAGCCTCTTCGAGGGGGCAACCTCCT
>JZKD02S0210644.1:294758-306117 GCA_000966675.3 Picea glauca
AATTCCCAACTCATATAAGCTAAAAGAATTGAAGAAGTCATTTCAAAACAACTTAGTGATAAAAAAAACAAGTATGTGAGAAACTAGAAGCTGAGATTAAGATGCTAAAAAGTGAACTTGAGAAAGAAAATAAGATATCAAAATTTGAAAATAGTTCAAAAATCTTGGATGAAATTCTCAGTAGTCAGAGGTCACCAAACAACAAGACTAGTTTTGGATACACCCAAGACTCAACCACTACATCATAAGGATCAACCAAAAGGCCAATCAATTATGCAAATGCTATACAAATATCCTTAAGAACAGAAGATAATAGTGCAAATATGACACCATTGAAAATTGTTCCACATAAACATAAATCAACACTCCCTACTAGAGTAAAAGATAACAAGAAAAATAAAATCACCAAAAGAATTCCCCCTAATAAATATCTATTTTTTGGATACTGTTACTCTTGCAATAATTTTGGACATAAGGTAGTACACTGCAAATCTTATGGGCAATACAATCGTATAAATGTCAAAATAAATAAGAAAAATAAGTATAATACAGAGAAGAGAAACTATAACTCATTTTCTCCTTTGCAAAACTTCAATATTGAATCCCAAAAATGAAACAACTATGGCCATAAAACCAGATAATGCAGATTACCAGTGCAATATTGGAAGATATGAAACCCTAATAAACAAAATAAATATGAAGATATGGAAAGGAAAATATGAATTACAAAGTAAGAAAGAGGATGCACCTAAAGTTGATGAAGTTAATAGTATAATAATGGTGGGTAAAAACTCTAATAAGAAATATAAAAATAAAAGTTTTGCATATAAAGTGAATCAAGCTCAAGAAAGGAGGGTTACTAAAGAAAAATATGACACAATTGTAGTTCTTGATGATGTCCTACAAATCAATAGTCCACTACCCAATAAGAGAGAAATAGAAAATTGGAAATCTAAAGAAGAAGATGAAGAAATTTTTGTTACACAAAATAATGATGATGATGATGAATCTTCAATAGTAGACCAACTATAAGAATTGAGTGATGATGATCTCATAATTTTTCCAATGGTATTTTAATGATCCATTGAAACTCCTTCTCAAAAATTAGAAACAAAGAAGGGAAGGAGAAATTAGGGAAGACTTAATATTGTTCCTATTGATACTCCTATGAGTATTGAAGCACAAAAAAATGAATAGATAATTAGGATCACCGAAAGCATCATGGTTTGATGGCATGACTCCATGCAGGTTTTGACATGGTTTGTTGTAGGTCTTCATCTGTTCAAGATTAGTCCTGGTTATTTATTCTCTTAGCGGAGTTATGGTTTATGATGAAGATCTTTCATGGTACATGGTGAATACATATCCAAGGATCGTGATAGGAAGAGAATATTATTCTTGAAACAATTGATCTATGTTATAGTTGAGAAGTAATATATGAAGCGAAAGAAAATTGTAGTGATAGCATATTGTTCATCTTGCAGAGAAGATAGGGGGATTTATTCTTCTTTCCATGATTGGGTGTAGCAACATGATTCCAGTGGGTGAGATGCACAGACAGGGGGAGCATCACCTCAGGGGGGGTATCATCCTAAAGGGAGAAAGGAAACATCCATTTTTGTCATTGTTGTCAAAGGGGGAGAATGATCAGTAAAATCTAGTTAAATATTAAAAAAGGGGTTTTACTGTGTTTCCATCAATGCCAAAGGGGGAGAATGTTGGACTCAGTAGATTTTTATTGTCATTGATGTCAACAGTATGATAGTATGTAAAATTTATGTCAAATAGTATATGCAAAAATTATGTCAAACTGTTTGCAGAGAATGAAAATTTCAAACAATAAGCATAGATTCAAGCTCGGAAGGAAAGACATTAATTGGAGCTTAGAAGGGAGAGCACATTGCAGAAACTCTATCAGGATAAAAATATCCACAGTAAAACTCCAAAATATTCAAGGAATAATCATGTTCGTTGAGATAGTTTTCAGGAGTAACCACAACCATGAGATCACTTGGAGTCACTGATCAAAGACAAGTCTAAGTATAGCGTAAGTTTAGAGACATTGGAGACAAGGAACAAAGTCCCTGATTAAAGGACAACCATTAGATAACATCGATAAATATGTCAACCATTTGATTAAATATGAGTAGAACTGGAGAACTTCGATGCTGACCACTTCGGTGAAAAGGAGTTCGAATTGAACTAGAATTCTCGAAGCTTGAATTCATGAAGAAACGCCAACCGTCTAATCTAAGGAACAATTTAGGAAATATCCCAACCATTGGATCGAGTAAAATGGAACGATAGGATAAGCAAGGCCAAAGGCCCGAGATCCTGAATAGTCAAATTCTTGACAACCGTTGGATTGTGTTAAGATTTTCGTGTTAAAGAAGGATTGTTCGATGAATTCAAATTACTCAAGGATTATTCTTCGGGGAATCTCACTCTAGGAGAATTGGGAAGTGGGAAAAAGAGAATAAATTAGAAGTCCCAAAGGATGAAATGAATCTAGACCAATGATCTAGAACTGATCATAGTAGTTGGATGAATACAAGTGGAAGGATAGCGTAAGAACTTCCATGTTTACCACTTGGCGCTGACCAACTCTGGTGAAAATTGGAGCAACAATTACCTAGACCTCCAAAGCCCTGAAGTAGTGAAGTCATGAAATTTCATCAACCGTCGAATCAGAGGAACACTAGGGAAATCCTGTCAATCATGTTGTTTTTCTTCATATGAGATATGATCGATATATTATTACAATGATCAGTGTTCCATATATAGGGAACATATGGTGACCATCCATGAAAGGATGTGTCCCTTGAATAATCAATAACTATTTATTATTATCATTTACTTTATTATATATGATATTTAATAATCAATAATCATATTATTAATTATTATTCTAAGAGAATGTCTTCCTATTTTGTCCAAACATCAACACTCCCTTTCAACGAGGGAGACATTCTTCATCATGCCAAGATTGTATCTGAAGTATACAAACTTCACCCTAGACTCCTGAGACTTGTGTGTTAGTATTGTGAGATGTCTCTCTCCCACTTGAGCCGAGGAGAAACTCCTTATGCAGATCTCCCTTTTGAGCCAATTGACTCTCTCTAAGATCAATATCACTCTGGGTCTGCATGTAATAGCATATAGCATCTTGAGTCTTTATCGTTCCTTGTCAAATCACCATGACTAGGAAAAATACCACACTAGGATCTTTCACCACAAATACACACCTGTGAGTGAATGTCATCCTGATGCTAACTAACATGTGGAAAAAAACATGTCAAGCACCTCGAGTCCATATTATTCCCTGTCATGATAAAGGAGGGACTACGTCTGGGCCTATTTACCACAAGTGCACCTTTATGATAAATTTATCCTATCTCCCTTGGTCTACAACCCAATCTAGGAGAAGTTATGCCCGATGTTGAAACATCAATGCTCCCTCTTAGCTAGGGAGGCATTTTTCCATAGTAGTACATAACTACTGTCCAGAGACATACAGTCTCCACCAGTGGTACAAAACCACCATAGTAACAAAATGTTTGTCACACATGGCACTCCCATGTGGACCTCTAGAGGCTACTCTCTCTAAGAGCACTTAGGGTCAACTCCCCATAGTGTGTGACGTCAAGGGTCAACTCCCTTGACATGTTATTATGTGCTCTCCACATGGGATGTTGGGATATAAGACCAAATGCACTTATCCCTTCTCTAATAAGTGTCCTTACATATCAACTCAAATCAATTCACAGAGGATTACAATATGGAGAAATTTTGTCACACATGGCACTCCCATGTGGACTTATAGAGGCTACACCCTCGAGAAACACTAGGGTCAACTCCCATAGTGTGGGATGTCAAGGGTCAACTTCCTTGACATGTCCTCATGTGCTCTCCACATGGGACATGTCCTCATGTTTTCTCCACAAGGGATGTTGGGCTATAATCCCAAACACACTTATCCCTTCTCGGATGAGTGTCATCACAGATCAACTTAACTCTGTCACAAAGGAGTATGATCTAGAGAATGTCTCAAGAATTTGTAAACATCAACACTCCCTCTCAGTAAGGGAGGCATTCTCTGCCACGCCAAGTTTGTCACGGAAGTACTTGAACTTCATCCTAGTTTGGTAAGAATATCAGCAACCTGCTCATCTATAGGAAGGTACAACACTAGTACTTCCTTTCTATGCACCATGTATCGGATGTAATCATACTTGATCTCAATTTGGTTTAATTTGTCATGAAACATTGGATTATTTGATATCTTCAAACAAATTTGGTTACCATAATGAATAATGGTGGAATCCAACACATGTTCGAATAAATCTTCAAGGAGCTTGTGAAGCCACACTACTTCATGGAATGACATACTTAATGCAATGTACTTTGTTTTTGTTGTGATAAAAGACACACAAATATATTTCCTGCTACACCAGGAAAGCATGGAAGATCCAAAAGTGAAGGAACACTTGAAGGTGCTCTTTATGTCTGTTGTGTTCCCTGCCCAATCAGAGTCAATATATTCATGCCATATCATATCAATAATGAAAGTATATCTAATACCATGTCCAAATATGCCTCGCTGGTATCTCAACACATGCTTCACAACAATCCAATGTGTCTATATCAGTTGACTCATAAACTGGCTAAGTGCACTCACTGCATAGAAAATATTTGGTCTGGTGTTAACCAGTTACATCAATTATCTAATCAGTTGTCTATACAAAGTCAGATCAATTTTGACATAATCGGAATAAAACACACTTAGTTTCTTTGGATTCGTCACCATTGGTGTATCCATGGACTTCAAGTTCAGCATCCCAAACTTCTTCAATATCTCAACTGTGTACTTCCCCTGACTCAGGAATATCTCATCATTTCTCTTCCACACCTCTAGTCCCAAGAAGTAGTGCATAATATCAAGGTCCCTCATCTCAAACTTAGAGGCCAACACATAGTTTCATTCAACAATAAGTCTCTATGTATCGATGAGGAATAAATCATCAACGTAGAGGAACAAAATTAGGGGCTCACCATTAACAATATTTTAGTACAAGTTGGGATCGACAACACTTGTGTTGAAACCAAAAAATCATCAGGTGTCCATCAATCCTCTCATACCAAGATCAAGATGGTTGCTTGAATATCTCTAAGGTATCTTTCTCTCTTATAAGTTACCATCGATTTCTATCTCTCACTCAATCCATCTCTGACCAAGGATGTATATACAGTATTCCTTTGAAGACTCATTTTACCCCACAAATGTACCCTTTCTACTTGAAGGGTATAGTTTTGTCCTTTTCTCCTTGGGTACATGAATTTATACTGGACACCCTAATATCCTGAAGTGTCCAACCTCAGGTTTCATTCTAATGAAGGCATCCTTGGGAGTCACATTCCTCGAGGAATTTTGTTCTGAAAATACACTACAGTCATGGATGCATCTTCCCAAAGAAACATAGGTAAATGTTGATAATGAATCATCATCTTCACTGTCTCAACAATAGATCTGTTCTTCCTCTCTATGATCCCATTCTATTGAGGGTTGTGAGGAATGGTGTACTCCCTCTTGATCCCTGCCTCAAACATCTCTAGGACACATCAAGGTTCCCTCATGGAACCAATGTCCTCCATTACATATTGAGGTTTCCTCATGAAACCAATGTCTTGGTTCCTTCATCTAGTAATCCACCGATTACTTTTTCAATCATCTAGTAGCATACTGCTACTACCATGCCATCGGTATCTCGAATCATCTTCAAAATTCTTTATGATTATACTGCAATCAACTAGTATCACACAACTACCGCAATTTCATCCAACAATACACAATTGTTTCCATGTCATAGTAGTACACAACTATTGTCCAGTGGTACACAACCATTGCCATAGTCTCATGACTACGTCACAATCCATTAGTAGCACATAGCTACTAGCATGTTGTCCAGTGGTACAAAAACACTTCCATAGTCTCCATGACCATGTTGTGATGTTTCACCTCTCCTATTAGTCTTAATCACACCTAGCAACCTCACATGGCATAGGCAAGACTACGACCATAGCCTCATTCACACCTAGACACCTCACATGGCATAGGCAAGGCTAAGCTTCAAGTATTATTCACACCTAGACACCTCACATGGATTAGGAAATACTTGTACCCAACTGAGCATTACTCCCTGAGTCACCTCACATCACTAATTAGGAAAACCTTTGTCTGAAACTATCTTGCACACAAGAAACCATTTTTCTGATTCGACATGCTCCAATAGGATCTGTGAGCATTGTCCAAGTTAAAACACCTCTAGGCTACCTTATAACCTTTTTTCGTTCTCAACATTATCCTTGAATAGAGTGAAAACTCTTCCTGCAAATATTTGTCGATCCGAGGACTTCAGTCTTCCATGATCCATCTCGCTTCTCCGCTCATACAGGGAATATTTTGCAAATATTTTCTTAATATAATATGGTTTTCATAGGATTTTGATCCAAGCTTCCTTATCTCACAAATAGATTTCCTTCATCTCCGTAATATTTATATAAGGTAGAGGTTTGTGGTCTCATGGACATTGAATGCAACAACCTTCACGATGGCAGGAGAATATATCTGTGACCCTAAGGATTTATAGTTCAGGAAGGAGAATATAAAGGATTCCTTCAACAAATCCCACAACAGTGTCAAATTGCAGGATACGGTGGCTGACACTAAGAGAATGGAAATTGTGTCCTCCATCTATATTCACTATCTGCATACAGAAATAAATACATCCTCAACCCCTGCACTGCAACCATCGGGTTTCTTGGTGACCTATTCTTTGAGTTGTACTGATCTAGGTTCATTATTTAACGAAAAAGCTGGAAGACAACCCTTTCTTTGTTTCTAGATATCCCATGGTAGTTTTCCTAACAACCATCAATATCAAATTAGTTATAGTGAAACTCGATGGATGAGGAAGGAGTCATATGTTTCACTCCCGTGGAAATAACCTAACCTACTTATTGGTGAAAATCCAACCAAATTCCTCATTGTCTGCATTTCCTCCTGCACGACCTCTCCCATTGTCCATTATGTTATTCTAGAGTGTTCAATCATGAGTGGATGTATCAACATGAGAAACCCTTCTTTTGAACCCGATCCTCTCTCTCCACTTCATCGAATCAAAAGCAATATTGATGATATCGCCAATCGTATGAGCACTAAATTTTCCCTGATTGACTACATGATTAAGGAGATGCAGGGTAGGATAAAGGAATTTGAGCAGAAAATATGAAACCTTATCATACTATGATAGGGTCAGGGACCCAATTTGAAGAAGATAATTCAAGCCCAAATAATTCATACAACTAAAACAAGAATAAACTTTATCTCAGGATACTGGGCCCTCCTGTGAGGGAGTTGGCCCAATCCTGCTCTGATACCATGTTTTTTTTCTTCATATGAGATATGATCGATATATTATTACAATGATGAGTGTTCCATATATAGGGAACATATGGTGACCATCTATGAAAGGATGCATCCCATGAATAATCAATAACTATTTATTATTATCATTTACTTTATTAAATGTGATATTTAATAATCAATAATCATATTATTAATTATTATTCTAAGAGAATGTCTTCCAATGTTGTCTAGACATCAACAAAATGTTGATCTATTCATAGCATGCCAAGGATGAAACTGGTAAACTCAAGCGCTAACCACTATGGAGAAAAATAAACTATAATAGGTAAGTGTACCCGAAGGCCAAAGCCCCGAAGTCACAACAAACGTTGATCTAGAGTGAAATATGATACTCGTTAGATCAATGTTGCATAGAAGTAGTCAACTCTGATGCTTACCACTCTGGTGAAAAGAAGTCAAGAACAGGTAAGATTACCTGAAGGTCGAAGACTTGAAGTCATGTCAATCGTTGATCTAGAGTAAAACATGAGAATCATCAGATCATAAGGAGACGATCAACTTCGACATTGACCACTTCGAAGGAAAAAGGTTTAGAACATGTAGGTTCACTCGAAGGCCGAAGTTCTAAAGTCACAAAGTAAGACATGTGGTACACACAGTAAGAGCCCACGTCGGCAAGGAAATATAGTGCATTCAGATGATGACAAGTGTCAAGGTCCAGTTGGCATTTTGGGTAAGCGTAAGTCAGGAATCTAAGTCACACGTGGTAGCCACTCAACTAGTACCACATCAATAGTGATTTTAGAAATCCATGTCACTCTAGGAGTATACCCTTCAAGGATATCCAGTTCCTCCTAAAAATAACTACCCAAAGCACTCAAGGGAGGAGTCACAAACTAACATTGGTCATAGATCTAAGATCCTCCAGGATGAATCGTTAGATAAAGTGTAGTGTAAAGATAGAGTAAGTATGAATCACAAAGTAATGCTAATTTTTGATCTACTATGGGAGCATTCTCAACCATTAGATCAAGCGAGTGGAAGGATAGCGTAAGGTGTACTAAACAACTGACAACAAGCGGTCACCACAACTTTATGACTAATTTGGTAGGTAAACACTCTGGAAGGATTGAACTACCTCAAAGTTCTAGTAACTTTGAGTTGAGTCGAAGCTCCAAAGTAAGATCTGACCGTTCATCGAGAAGGAAGATTCACGATCGAGGTCCTAAAAAGCGCACAATGAGAAGGACATTAAAAAAATATTTTGTTGACGTTGTGCGGACCTTCCACTCAACCACAAATCAAGACAAAACTATCTAATCTATGAGTAAATAGATAATACGTACTTCGGTGAAATTTGATTCGAAAGAGTTGGAACACTGCAAAGGTCAGAGTCCCAAAACGTTGAAGTTCCGAAATGAACAAGAACTGTTCATCATTCAAATAAAACATGATTGTCTAATATAATATACACGCTTCGACAAAATGCACTTGGGAAGGTTGAATGATTGCAAAGGTTGGAAGTCCCGAAGGACGAAGTTACGAAGTAATGATAGTTTTCCATATCAACATGAAAATAATACATGATCATTGATATTGATAAGTGATTAGGAACTCTTTTGACTTAGAACATGGTCACCACTTGTGGTCATATGGAATAGAGGTCCCAAAGAGTTTATGTGTGAAAATTAACACACAGAATGAGAAATTTATCTCGGTCAAGAAGGAACGTTAAACCAGATAGGATTTGGACATTGTCATGATTTATCTTAAGTAACTCAATACATGCTATGCATTAGAGAGATAATAAAAAATATTAGATCTGATCAATGAAAAATTGAGAATAAAATAAAGAGGCATGGGATCGAGTTAAAAACAAAATCGATCCATATTGTGATTTATTTTTGAAAAGAACTCTCACTCAATTAAAATCCTTCACGATAATGTTTGAATAATAATATAGATTATTGTTAATTTAAAATGAAGAGGTGTGATGGTCCAAACAAAGGGACACAATGTTTTATATCTCACACTAGTTGGAATATTATATAAACGAGAAATAATGGTGAGAAGAAAGTGTCTCTGGAGTCCAAATCAAAATATTAAAATATAAGTAGAGTCCAATAAGAAGAATCAATTATACTTATGCAGTGAGGGTGGAAGGGAGGAGCATGAAAGGATTCATGTCCTTTCCTAAGTAAGTGTAATTTAAGAGAGTTGGTTCTTCCTATGGTTGGTTCCCTAAAGATAAGGGAGTTGGTTCTTCCTAGGGTTGGTTCCTTAAAGACAAGGGAGTTGGTGCTTGCTAGGGTTGGTTCCCTAAATATAAGGGAGTTGGTGCTTCCTAGTGTTGGTGCTCTGAAGAAGGGGATTTGTGTCTCCTAGAGTTGGTTCTCTAAAAAGGATTGGTGTCCTTCAATATTTATTTATAAAACCTTTTAATTTTTGTTAATGATATATTTATAATTGATTTTAAATACAAGTACATTGTTGATCTGTTGTGGTAAATAATAAAATATCAAAGTAAATGCTAATTATTGAAAAAAGGGAAATATTGATTCACCCCCCTATCAGTATTTCCAACAAAATTGACGTATATTGGCTTTCATAAAACTTATGCAAATGCCAATGCAATCATCAAGTATTCATTTTCTGTCCATTTAGTCAAATATCATAGCCTTCTTCTTGAGAAACAATTATTATGTTTTTACCCACAATATTCCCTTTGAAAATATACTTAATGTCATTGATTATTTTCATATTTGGATCATCTACACAGTTCAACAAAATCAATTAAATTACACAAATAGAACCATAAAAATTTAATTCCATTCATGCTCTAAATATACTTTTCCATCAACAAACCTTTTTCATGCCTAAAAGATGAATAAAAATATAATTCAACAAATTTTCACTATTACACATCAAGGTTTGTATTTCCTCTTATAATTAATGATAACAATATGAAACATCCATATCATTATCTTCAACCTTGTGAAGGACAAATAGTAAATCACTATTGATATGTAAGAAATCAAGATACTCTAGAAAGGTTCAAATAATATGAGATCACATCCAAGGTGGATTGAGTCCCCTCATCACAAAAGAAAGATATAATCATAAATCATGATTAAATGTGGTGACTAAAACCCAATTTATAATAAGTAGTAAGTTTGGTATGATAGGAAAACCATGAAATTGATATCATAAAATTCCCTAGAGTGTTCCAAGGAGAAAAAAATTGGTTTTCACTTCCTTGAGCTTACATGTCACATAGAATATGAGAGAAAGAAAAGTCGATGAGTATGCAATTGATCTGTCTAGTAGATACGTTTTCCATCCAAAACAATTAGTAATATAGTTTGGAAAATTAAATCAACAATATCATGAGAAATAAATATCAAATAAAAGATATTCCAATCATGACCCAAACATGCTTATTTTCCCATGTTATGAATAAAATTGAACAATATTTGGTGTCATTGTTTCAAATTCATGGAATGACAACATATAGAGTGTAAGGCCTAATAGATTGAGGAATTATAGCCACAAGAAATTCATATCTTGAAACTTATTGTCATGGATAATATCAAAAAAAAATAAAAAATGAAAACTCGAATTTGGAATCTTAGAAGTCACATTGACATTTTCCATCAAATCATTTACAACCCCCGAGTATTTGAATGGTTTCAACTTTGAGATCAGTGGGAAGAACTAAGCCATTATTAAAACTAGATCAATCAAGAATGTAACCAGAATGAGTTACCTAAGATCACAAAATCCAAAGGATGGGAAAATGTTTCTGAGAAAAGAATACATATGAAATACTCATTGAATTTATAGGACTAGGATTAAATCTTCAGTCAACCACTAGATTAGTTAATAAAATGATTGATTCCAATAAATTTCTAAAAGAGATATGAACATAAAGAT
>JZKD02S0210644.1:315517-348281 GCA_000966675.3 Picea glauca
GACTTTGATTTGAAGGATAATGAAGCAGACCCTACTAAATAACATGAATAATAAGAAGAAAATCATCATACTCTAGTATTTAGGAGATCAGTTCGTAAAAGAAGGAAACTGGAAAGGTATACTCAACCTCATTTATGTTCATTTTTTTATTACTAATGATGATCCTAGGATTGTTAGGGATGCAGTGGATTTAGAGGATGGTGAACTTTGGAAAAGGGATATGGTGGAAGAAATGGTAGCATTGGACAATAATGAGGCCTAGGATATCATGGAGTTTCCTACTAGAATAAATCTCATTGGAAGCAAATGGGTGTTTAAAAATAAGTTGAATGTAGAAGGAAAAGTGGAGAAATATAAAGCTCGGTTAGTAGAAAAGTGTCAACTATCACAAAGATCAAATCATGTCTCCTTGATGTTAGTGGAAATCCAACAATAAATTTCATCGAAATGACTTTCCATTTCAATTCAAGAATAGTGTGTGGCTGTAACAATCCTAATGGATGTCTGTGTTTATCCTTCACTTGCTGACATTCTAGAAATCTCACCATGTAACTGAATATGTCCTCTTTCAATACTTTCCAAAAGAATAAAGGCTTAAGGTCTGCCTTCATCTTTGTCACTCCCGGATGAGCCATGTACACTTCCTGATGTGATTTCCTTAAAATCAATATTTTTAATTCGTCATTAGGCGGTATGTAAATTTTGTCATTATATATCAACAATACGTCATTGTCCAAAGAATAACCTTCATACTTCGGTACCATCATGGTCTTTTGTCCAATTTTATCCTTAATTTCTTTATACCAATCATCGTCTATATGTAAAGTTAGAATATTTTCTCTAAGATTCATATTAAGAGTTATTGCCGAGAATATGTGTGGTCTCTGACTCAATGCATCTACTACTTTGTTCACCATTCCTTTAATGCAAGTAATCTCAAAGTCGTATTCTATAAGTAATTATGACCAACGCCTTTGTCGCACGTTCAAACCACTCTGAGTAAATATATGTTTTAATCCATAATGATCAGTATTTAAATCAAATTTTCATCCAATTTGATAATTTCTCCATACTCTCAAGGTATATATGATAACTAATAACTCCAAGTCATTTGTTGCATAATTTTCCTCATGACTTCTTAATTTCCTTGAGATGTAAGAAATCACTTGACCATCTTGCATCAACACTGTGCCTAAACCTTCCTTGGATGTGTTCATGCATACCAAGCATTATATTTCCATGTCATGGACCTTTATTATCGACGTTGTCGTCAACAACTCTTTGAGCTTTTGAAATTCTTCCACGCATTTCTCAATCCATACGAACTTCTTGTTTTTATTTTACGATTTTGTGATTGGATTTATGATCTTTGAAAAACCTTCGACGAACTATGAGTAATATCCTACTAAAACCATAAATCTACGTACTTCTTGTATGTTTTTCTGGTCTTGGCCATTCCATAATAGACTCTAATTTCACTTGATCCACAACGATACCTTCTCTATACATGATATGTCTCAAATATTGAATCTCCTTCTAGTAAAAATTTCATTTTTTTAGCTTCCCGTACAATTTGTTTTCCCTTAGACAGTGTAGGACCAATCTCAAGTGTTTTTCATGCTCTTATTTCATCTGAGAATAACTCAATATGTCATTAATAAATACTTGAACAAACTTATCCAGGTATTTGTGGAACACCCCATTCATCAGACTCATGAATACCTCTGGAGCATTCGTCAAACTGAATGGTAAAATTGTAAACTCATAGTGTCTAAATATCATCTTAAACGTGGTCTTAGAGATATTTTCTTCCTTAATTCGTAATTGATGATATTTCGATCTCAAGTGAATCTTCGAAAACACCACTCTCCCTTCATCTGATCAAAAAAGTTGTCAATCCTTGGTAAAGGATACTAGTTCTTGATCGTATCTTTGTTCAATTGAAGGTAGTCAATACAAATCCTCCATGACCCATACTTATTTCTAACAAAAATTATTGGCAATATGCTTGGACGTGTAAGTCCTAAATTCAACAATTCCTTCAGTTTCATTTTCAACTCTTGTAATTGCGGTGTCGAAATCTAGTATGGGGTTCTTGCAATAGGTTCAGTTCTAGGTTTCAGATCTATGGTAAACTCAAGTTCTCTTTTTGGTGGAAAATCTAGTAGTTCCTTTGGAAATATGTTTGTAAACTCTAAAACTACTGGAAGGTTTTCTAATCCTTTCTCCTTGCCTTCATTGTTTAGAAATTCATATAATTTGCATCCCTTGTGAATACTCTTCTACAATTGTAGTGAAGAAAAATAACATCAGAGACACCCCTTGGTTTCTTCCTACAATCACTCTATTCTACCCCAAATCATCCATCAAACTTAACTATTTTGTCTTACAGTTAAGTATCACATCATGTGATTCCAACCATTCCATGCCTATCACTATTTCATAATATCCTAAGATCATGATTTATAGGTTAGCCTTCATTACAAAATCACCCAAGTTAATGATACATTCTGTAAACTTTCCTCCAACCTTCTATTTGGCACTCGATGCCATTTCTATGTATCTGAACTCATCCTGCTTGACTAGATTTACCTTAATTCTCTTTAGGGATTCAATAGAAATAAAGCTTTTTGTGGCTCCTGAATCTATCAAAATACTAAAGTTTTGATCGACAATCGTATGTAACGTCTTGAGCACAGTGGAATGGTGTTCGACCTGACGGTTTTTCACCACTACATGTATCCAGTGGGACTTCCCCAAATATCCAACTGTAGTGGGTACTGATGATCCAGTCGCTTTGTCCTTCTCTATCGGAAAATATAATTGGTAATGTGGTGCTCCACATATCCAACATCCATTTTTCAGTCCAATTCTCCTGGTCCCTAAAGTAGAAGTTGTTGTTCTAGCAGTATGTAATCCTAGTATGGTTTGTTGAACATGCGTAAAATGTTGCTACTGTTGTGGATGGCAATGTTTCTTTTGTTGTTCTACTCTGTAAGGATTCCTCTATTGAGGAGTGTTTCATCGTGGGGTCAAGAAAAAATGTCCTCTGGATGTATCTTTATTCCCATAAGTCTTTCTGGTTGGTTTATGATGTTGTTGTGCTCTTGATGTCTTCTGTCTAGTTGATCTAGAAGGAGTCTTTCCCTGACCCCCACTGTTAAGCTCTTCCTCAGCTATGAGGGCCTTTTGAACTACATCGTGCTACGTCTGAGGAATTAGGATCCTCACCTTCGCACAAATGTTGAATTTAAGTCCGGACACAAACTTGTTAACCTTTAACTTATCCATGTTTAGATGTGGATCATACCTAACTAGATCCATGAACCTGGCCTCATACTCCCGAACCATTGACTACCCTGTCATAAGGAATTGAACTCATTAATATGATGCTCAATGAATTTTTTCAGCAAGTATCTCTTCCAGAACCGTTCCTCAAAAACCTCCCATGACACGTCTTCGACGACTATGTTTACTTGAGGTAGGAGTGTCTTCCACCAAAGTAAAAGACTTCCTTTCAGTTGGAAGACCACCATGAAGTTCATGTTGAATGTGTAATCATTAAGTTTGAAGCACATATCCATGTTCTCCAACCATGCCTCGGTGGCTAAGCCATGTGTGGCACCCCAAAACTCAGGAAACTTCACTTTCTCAAGTTCTCTATGTTACAAGGAAAATCTTTCTATGGCTAGGGTAAACCACAATAAATAGAAATGTCTACAGAAATAAAATCCATTCCAACATATGCTATATAAACCAATATGAAAGAAAGATAATAAAGAGGCCTACCTCATCTAGATGTTCAATGAAGTCCACCATTGAGAACCTGAACCCAAAGCTATATACCTGCAACTAGTTCTCAACAAACAAGCAAAGCAAGCATATCGTGGTAATATAAAGGGTTAGCACATTAGATAGAATAATTCATTAATAAGCATAACAAATACACCCATGGATAATAACTCATATATTTTCAAGAGATCAATATGACGGGAAAAGAGTATTTCTATTAATAAATGATCATCAGAAGTGAAAATATTATAGACTATGTGTCGGCACAGTTTGGAACCGAGAAACCAAGTTCCTTCCAGCTGGGCCTCCACCACTTCAATCCTCCATCAAAGGAAATATCATAAGAGAGAAATAATGAGGTTCTCAATTAATAGGGGAAGAGCTTGGGGATTGAACACTGTGTTCAGACTTAAAGGAAAAAGGGATGCAGACTCAATATGAAGTAAATAATTTCTCCAAAGTAAATTTTCTCTCAAAGTTGAATTCTTTCTCCTCTTTTCCATAACTCAAAATTGGCCCATTTGTAGCCTTCAAAATGTAACTGAAGGGCCGAGTCGAAATGTTTCCAGTATATGGAAGGCCAAGGATCAAAGATCTCCTGTCGTGACATGGAAACCCGACATTTAATTTTTATTTCCTAGCACAAATCTCGATGTACGCAGGCTGTAGTGGAGCAACCTGCATATACGCATGTTGTATGGTGTGAAATATATGTATAAGTGGAAAAATATTAATTTTTGTCTCTGGATTTCATCAACAGAGAAGATAAGTCTACATAGGGAAACTGAATAAGGCCCTCTATGAAAGATTGCATAGGGTGAGACAAATCTTTCTATAACAAATGCCCCCTAATGTGTGAGGTCAGAGAAGTATCTGTGATGGCCGAAATACATTATAAATAACCCAAAAATGGAGTGGTATGGGACCAGCTGGACGAACTCATTTCTCATTACATTTTGTACTGACTTTGCATACATGGTTGCCAATAAAATTACACTAAATATCCATGTGAAAAATATACCAAACAAGTATCCATGGCCATGAATAGGCAAATACAAATGCAGTTACATGCCAATAATTGTCATAGTCATGAACAAGGCCCAGTAGAACCAGTCTCAAAACCAATCTAAAGATATATGTATACCATGGAGTACAATATGATCTCCCATGATCACTAAAGTCATATAGGTATCGGTCCAATGAAAAGGGAGCAAGAGCTTAGGAACGCTGCGACCACATAATGATGTCTTCAAGTCTTCTACACAATCCACCAAGTGTGCAAGTCTACATCATGTGAATAAAGGAGATGAGGTTGAACGCAATGAGACATTGTTTGATTACTAATCATTGATGTATACTGTTAACAAACGCGAGACAACCTAATGATAATGAAAGTAGGTATCAAGGTGCCGAGTAAATTCTTACAAGTTTGAATAAAGGAGTCGATGTCGAACACTTGACGAATCCATCGATCATGAGACATTCATGTATTCCTAACTATCGATGGTGGGAGAACCTTCCACTGATGACTGCAAGCCTCAAGGTACTCATAAGACTCTATGTCCCATTTCCATAATAAATGAGTCGAAGTTGATGGAAGGAGACCCGCTAAAAGGACAGCATTAAGGAATCTCTCATTGATTAGCACGAGGTACAAAGCATGAGCTTCATGAGGGTGGAAATTAGACGAAGAACATGTTCACGAACCAATGACCCTGTGCATCTTTTGCGTGTTCCAAGTGAAAGCGGTACACAAAAAAGGCCCTCTAAATAACAGACAATGATGAAAACTGTTGAAAAAGGTGAGGAAACCACCAATAAGGCTAATGGAATCCAAGACACTGCACTAATCCCAAAGTGTGACCAAATGTCTTGTCATCAAATGATCTGAAAATAGAAGGCTGACTTGTTATGCTATGCAAGCACCCTCTACCTCATAAAATAAATCTTAACAGGACCTTGCTTCATGTGTTAAAATGTGCAAGATAGTTTATGTGTTAAGTTCTTGGTTCTTCTTGTCAATGTATATGTGTGAGAAAAGGTTCTTTTAAATGATTAAATATGTGCTATAAACCAATGTACAGCAATATAAAATGCAGCAAATAACACAGCAAACTCACAACAATAGCAAGATGATAAAGGAGTTCACCCCTCTGTGGGCTACATCTCCTTGAGCCTCCTTCAATGGACTTGGCTCTTTGGGATTAGTTTGTCAAATGATATTTACAAGATGCTGCTCAACTCCAATGGATTTAAAGACTGTACCATTGGATTCAGAATACATAAAAAACCCAAAAATGAGTGTTAGAACTCTGAAAATGGACAATGGCTCATCCAACAATGACCTCTTCTACATGTGACCTCCAAGCTTCCCTGAGATTAAATGAGGAAAAAATACCTATAAAAGTCCTCCAATGGATCTGAAACCTATCCCAAAATGTTCATAGCATAATAATCAGTCAAAAATGACTATTCAATCTCAAAAAATGGATAAGTGCTCATCAGAGCAATGCCTCAAACAATGAGGGCTTCAATGGTCCCTGGAGCTTCCTCAAGATTCAATGGTTAAAAACCTGCATTATAAGTCTCCAAATGCCTATGAAAACATCACCAATGGACTCAGAACATCCAAAAACCCCTAGCTGGGCTTTTTCGGCACCTGATTTGGTCAAAAACTCCAAAAGTTATGGCCTCTGCCATTTTTCCCCTTCAAGCTCTGTTACTGGTTCGCCATTCTGCACCTGTGGGAAAGTGAACCTAGCTCCTGAGCGTTTTCGTGTGCATAAACCCAGCACACACKCATCCCACAAAATGTGCCAATTTGTCGAACCATTAGCTGAACTAAGGCCCCCCAAGTCGGAGGTGTTGGGCGCATGGGGGGRCCATATGGCCACGTTCCCCRYGCATAAAGGGCTAACCGTTCTTTGGATGAATTTGGGTTYGACATGTGGCGGGTGATTGTTAACCATTTGACAAAATTAAAACCCAAAACAAAAATCCATTCCAAAATCCCGCGCGCGCGAACAKACCTGGTCGCATGGWAACACCCATATATCCGGGTGCTAAACTCCGTTGTAATTTACCAAATGCGCKCCATTTAATAAATGGTATTGTCATATATCATATGGCATATAACTGTGTGTTATATGTTTAACCCCACACTATTCAATAAATGGCATGGTCGCATGCGCTGCACCATACAACCGTGGGTTCTATTGACTACACCCCCGCACCATTAAACGGAGTATGGTCATATGTTAAACGATACAACCATGGTTTTGAAACAATGTATTACTCTGCGTGCAATCAAATGATATAATGTTTGGTCGTATCCACGGCATAGAACTGGGGGCCGGGGCTAAGCCCCGGCCCGACCCCCCTCCATTTGAAACGTTACACAAGTTTAAATAATTTTAAATGGATACATATAACAAGTAGTACCCGTGGCCCAATGGCTGAACAGTCGCGCGAAGACTCTATGCATAGTGGGAGGTCCGAGGGTCGAACCCCGTGGCTCCGTAAAGTTTTAATAAACGAACCAACTAGCCAAAACTGGGGTGCCACATGACAGCCCTTGATTGGGCCACGTGGCACCCTTCCATTCGTCCAAGAAGATGCCACGTGTCACCATACGACTCGTCCAGCTATCAACCATTAAATTCCTGCCACGTGTCGCAACTTGGTTTGCCAACTGACAACTAATCACCAACCGCCACGTCATCCCGGGCCACGTCGGATGCTGACGTCAGCATGTGCCACGTGTCACCCTTCCAGTGGTGACACGTGTCACCTCCCAATTGGTCCAACCATACGCTGAAAATGCCAAAAATGCATGACACGTGTCACGCCCAGGAGATGCCACGTGTCCTGTACGGACATGCCACGTATGTTGTACGGTCCTGCCACGTGTCCTGTACGGACAGGTATAGTCAGCATCAAATTTTTGCCTTTTTGGCTCGGCGAACAGATCGCGATAACTTCTCCATACGGACTCCGCTTGCGAAAATAAATATACCGCCGGAATCAGGAGAACGAGACGGACGCAATGGCACCATTTTCGTCGCATTCCAAGCACTTTGAAAATTGAGCAAATTTTAGACCCCTAGTCCAGATTCTGATCATCAAACACAAGGGAAACCACCTAGTCAATGACCAATGATGAAATGTCAACTGTTGGGTTCAAGGTTACCTACTATTAACGCTATGTAAATTCCCATAGGTTGTTAGGAAGTAGAAGAAATTTAGCAGAGGTAACTTTATCCAACCACTTAGAAACTGGGATCTAGCCCTGCCAGTTTCAGAAGGGGATCTTTCTGTAAGATTTATATATGTTCGGGTTTTAAATATTAGGCTAGTTAAATTAATAAGACTTTTGTTGTTTTTTTTTCTATAAAGATGGCTAAAATACTGCTCATGCATCCATTGGGATATGGGGTTTGTGTTGTGAGTTGAGATCAAAGAACATATTTTATAAGGTTTCTTCATAGGGCAAGGTAATGAAAATCTTGGATCCTTTAGAATTAAACCGATGGAAAGGCAGAAAAGGTGAGATAATCAATCACAACAAAGAAGCATTTAAGAATTTATTTGTCACAATATCAGAAGAATAACACTCAGATCTTTAAAAGCCAGAAACAGAGTATACGAAAATAAATTTTGCACTTAACCTTCTTTTAAATGATCAGAGATAGAAAAACATTTGGTAATGAAGTAAGAAAAACATTAAACAATGAGAAATAACATCAACACACAAGAATCCTGTGAATCATCCTTTTATTACCGGTAGATCTCTTCAAAATGATTATAGATTACAACTTGCTTGGGCGTAAAGATAAACCCTCAATGCTTTGAAGTCTGGAGTATTTATAGAAAAATTAAAATTCATTCCTTTCATTAATGATCAGCTCATGGTAGAATCAAAATCTAACTAACTAGATAAAAAAATACAGAAATGTAGGAAATGATAATGATCTGTCATATTCTTTGTTCTAATTTTGGGGAATGTTGTTGGTGAGTCATCAACTTGACTTTGAATTCTCTGTGTGCTGACTTGGACATCCACCTCATCATAACTCGATCAAAGTGCACATGTCATCCTATCTCTTTTGATTGGGGATGGTGATTTTGAGTAACCTTCGGTAAATTTCATACATCTCTGTGTATTTGGGGAATGTGGGCTTGGCGATAAAGATGTACTTGATGTCATGTTGGATGCTGATGTCCAACTGCAGGGTATCCAAAAATGAAATACCAGTGATATTTCCCTGTATCCCTTCAAAATTAGAACCATCCTTTGCCACTGTGATGATCTTATGTTTGTAGTCTGAGAGGGTAATCAACTTATCATTGATCACAAGTAACCCTTGTAGCCCCTTCTTATGTAGTAAACCCATTTTGCTGAAAAACCTTTGAACTCCAATGTCCATTGCTTGGGACCTCTCCTCTAGTTGAAGCATTAATCCCCTCTCGGTCAAAACTTTCTTGACCTCAAGGATAGTTTATGTTCTATCCTCAATCTCCAAGGCCTCTAGCTCCTCTCTTGTTTTGGAATTCAAGAATCTGATAGTTTCGTTTTCCTCAGTAGGCATTTCTCCTAGTTCTCCTATGATCTTATCAATGGCTTGTTTTATCCTATGTATTAGTTCATGTTGCTCGAACATAATCTGTATAGCTGGCCAAATTTCTATTATGGATTTGTAGATGTCCATCCAAATATTATCTTTGGCCTCTAAAAGTGTTTTGTCCATGACTGTTTCCTTATGTAACTTCTGCAATTCTTGCTTGAGTCTCTGTGTTGTATGCAACTCTGTATTGTAACTAGACTAGAAAGTGGCCTTCAATTTTTTATTTTATTGATCTCATCCTGCAATCTTTTGATTTCCTGTCCCTGCAAGGACATGTCTTCCATGGACTTTTCCAACTTTTCTGATGCCTCTATGGTCATTACTGAAGTTGTTGTAGCTGTACTGACCCCTATGAGAGGGACTGCATTAAGTGGAACTACTGCCATTGGCACATTATGCTCTTTTTCTTTGATTAAATTCTCCAACTCAGCTTCCATCTCCTTGATCTAAGCATTCTGTTCCATGATCAATTTCAAAATTTCCTCTTTATGTCCTTCAGTCTCAGCCATTTCTTTAGCTTGCGGGTCTTTTGTTGTAGATATTTTATGTTGTTTCCTTAGGGAGGTTATGTCAGCATTCTTCTTCTTGAGAAGCTCTTATGTTTCTTTAACATTGGATGGGTCATATCCAATCTTGAGTACCAGTTCTTCCAGATTATTTATCTTATTATCCTTTGCCAAATAAGAAACCTTTTCCAGCTTCAGCTGAGTCTGGACATTGTTCAAAGAAACTTGTAACTTAGCAACAGTTGTGGAGGTGTTAGCCAGTGTAGAGAAAATCATTTCTCTGGTCTGTCTGTGTAAATCCATCTGATCAGATGGATTTACTTCGATGGCATCAAATTCAAATGTAGACCTTTTATAATAAGTTTTTTTGGGGGGCTGAGGCACCCATGCCTGCAAGTATGCCATGTGCATTATCCCCTTCTCGGTATCAAAAGAATATAAAAACCTATGTTGGGATGTGGATGTTTGTTTCCAGAATTGAGCATAGGTACTATTTTTCAACATCTCGTTCTTCTTCTTAATCAGGTTATATTTCTCAAAAAGGTTGAGTCATGTAGGCTCCTATGCAGCTCTGGTTGTTAACGTTTTGTCACCTTGCTTCTTAGATTAGGAGGTGGACATCATCAGTTGGATTCCTAAGGGAAATAATGAATGTTCGCTTTCCATGACCATAGTAGACTGAGTCTCTTCTCCACTAGACCTGTCAAGTGTATGACTGGTCTTAGGCCTCTTTTTGTAAACCTGGAAATCATCTGTCGAGACTTCAGTGACTGAGGGAGATAGATATCTCCAGGGTCTTTTCTTTGGTGGTGCCTAAGGAGTAGTGGTATGTGAAATAATGACAGGATGAAGCTGTTGTTATGTGTCTGTCAGAGTGTTTTCCTCCCACTCTGCCTAGTTCATGATCTTCTCAATTTCTGGTTTGGGCACATGAGAATATGGAGAGATTTTATTCCTTAATCTGGTTTCTGTGATAACCCTACATAGATCATAATTCCAAGAGAAACTAAGACTGAATTTCATTTCCTTTAAAATCTTAGTGGCTTCTTCCCCTACAACTTAGTTGTTACATATGGGAGATCCTATCTATCCCTTGATCCTCAGCTGTTGTTTCTTTTTTAAGGCCATGGAGTGAATGTCATCTGAATTTATCATGTGCCAAATATATTCCAGAGCGAATATCCTAGTAGGTAGAAACTTGGGCATATTATAGGGAGCCAGCTCACATCCATAAAATATGATCTCTGTGTGGTCCTGGAATAAATACCAATCCCCTATTTTGGCAAGGTATGATAGGTGCAGAATCCTTTGAATCTCTTCATTGACCTTGGGATCTCTCAATCCACTTAACATTCTTGCCACGGGGTGGTAAAACTGGTCGATGAACTGCTTAAAATTGAACTCGGATGAGTTATTTCTCCGTAATGGCGTCCAGGCTGTGACCGACTGTGTATTACCATTTTCGTCAAGCTTCTGCATGAAGAAAGGAAAATTCTCCAACTGAAAAAACATGAACATGTATGCCAGTATTGATGAATACTTTAACATGCCTTCTGTGGGAAAATTGAAGAGTTTTTTGGAATGTTATCTGCCAAAAACTGGTTGAAATTGAATTGTGTGGCGGCTTTCTCTTCGGTAGAAAAAATGGACAAGAAACCCAAGATGGGTTTGTCCAACCACTCGTATGAATAATACTCAAGAAGACAACACAGGGAGGAAATGACTTGGTTACCTTTTATTGAGAACATAGAGGAATGGTAGGGGGGATTTTTCTTGGGAAATTGGGTGCTCTCAGGGAGGAAAAGATGAAAAATGTGTGCTCTCTGGGGAAAAGATAACTTTTGGTAAATCTCAATTAAAACTTCAATGGTAAAAGGGGAAAGGGATTCATCTCTGGGAATTTTCATCATCTAGTAAATGGTCTCGAGTGTAATGGTGAAAAGGGTCTCTCTGGATGATGAAATGATGGATCTTTGATTGGGAAGACAATGCACCTGGCACTTGAGGGAAAAATCATGGAAATGGTGAATTTGGAGGAAAATGTATAGTGGGAGATTGGACTCCCAGAGTCCAATCTCGTCACACTGGTCCAGGAAGATGTTTATGAGCCAGAATTGAAATTTGAAGAAGTCAAATTCGCATTTCAGATCTAAAATTAGGTAATCTTTGTCGGCCATAGGTATCCAATTGAGGTTGACAAGAGGTGGAAAGAAAGGGTTCTTTTCAATCTATGAATGTTTGGACTTCAATTCCATCAATCTGTCTGATACCTGCAAATTTGAAAAAGAAATATGCTGACTATAAATACCAAGATTTAATGGTGGTCACAGGTGGAAAAGAAAAGAGAAGGATGGTTTCAACGTCTTCTAGATCGTGAATAGTGAAGGAAAGGTGAAAAATGAGATAAATTGGATGACAGGATGTCTGTTCGGGAGTAGAGGACAAGTCAGTGGGCTAACGACCATGTTCTCGCACATTGATTGGCCAACAAATATCTAGGGGATGACGTGGAGGGAAATAAATGGGTGATGGGTGTGTGAGGATGACGTGGATGATAGTGAGTGGGTGATAAGAAAATGGGATGTGACATGTGACGGGTGACTGGGGGGTGGTACGCTGGAAAAGTAATGACAAATGACTTACAAGCGGCGGTAGTGGAAAGTGATGTCGACGGACGGAAGTGGTATGGAAATTTGGTTTAGTGGTTTACTCAGAGGGGTGGCTAGGCGGTAACTAGTTTAGAGAAAGGGGGGTCCGAGTTAACACAAATGCACCACGTTAGGATGGGACCCACTGGGGAAAACCACCAACTCTGACCTCCCCCACCATTAAAGGTAGAATGGTCGGGGGGTTCTGATATTGTCTATTGGCCATAGATCTGAGCGACCTTTTCTCAGCCGTTGATCTAGGCGCACCTTTTACCACAGAGCACGAATCATATTACATCGTAAAAAACTTTGGATAGCACCATTTTGTGGGTTTTTTGTGTTGCTTCCCTTTCCTTTTTGTCACCAAGTGGTTATAACACAACACTAAGAACTCAAAACAAATACTTTAAACAATTTCATGTTTATTTTATTGGAATGAAGACATCCTAATCTATGACCTAATCTATTCTACTATCATATTTAACCCATATTAGACTATTGGGATAAAAATTACTCTATCCTAAATCTATTTTATCAAGTTTAAATAATTTGATCAAATTTATTCACTAACTAACCTATCTATCTTGGCTAAGATCAAACAGTTTAGCCAAGTTTTAGTCACTAACCTATCAACATAAATTCAAAAGACTTGACCATGATTAGACTGTAAATCATTTGCAGGATGAAATATTATTTACAACCAAAATACAACAAGGGTAAAAAAAATTCTAGTCACTAGTTGATCCTATGAAACATAGGATTATAACAATGGCTCCACCTGGGGATGGTTCTCTCCTTGTGAGGTGCTAAGAACCTGCCTCTTGATGTCTTGAAATATTTTCTCCAGTGCTTCTTCTGCAACTTGATTTATTTTATTTTGAGAATTTGATGGTGCTAGTCAGTGGCTTAGTGCCTTATCTTCGGGCTTCAACCATCTGATCATCGACACCCACACATAAACTGGAAGTAAAAGGAATAGTTTGTACAATGAAATTGAATGACTAAAAACCTCATTGGGGTGGGGCATAATGCTTGAGCATTCTACCATTTACAGGCCCTCCTAGCAGGTCTGCTCCATTAATGTCCTTGAGCAAAAAAACGTTATTTCCTCTGAATTCCTGAATGATGTAAGGGCCTTTCCAAAAAATATTGAACTTTCCATGTTTACCTTTATCCTCATTTCTGGAATCCCACTTCAGTACCAAATCATCCAACTCAAAATCATCTTCTTTAGTTCTCTTGTCATAAATATTTTTGATAATTTCTTGGATTACCTGGGATTTTTTATACACATATTCTCTAGACTGTTGTAAGTGGATCATCTGATTTATTCTCCTTTGGGTATCATTTGGCTCCAATTGCACTTACTGCAACAGTTTCATAACACGGGCTCCCAAAGAATAAGGGAAAACTACCTCAGTGTTGTATACGAACTCGTATGGAGACATACCAATTGATCTTTTTGTGGTTAGTCGGTCAGCCTAGAGTGCATGGATTAACTTATTATGCCAAGACTTCTTGTTTTCCTACAACATCTTCTTAATGATATTCACCAGAATTTTGTTTGAGGACTCAACTAACCCATTTCCCTGAGGGTAATAGGTTGTGGTGTGCCCCAAAGTAATGTGGTACTGGCTACAAAACTCTACAAGATTTTTGGATCTGAAGGACACTGCATTGTCAGTTATGATTTTCCTAGGACATCCAAAATGAGACAAAATATTAGTTTCCAAGAATTTAATGATGATAGAGTTAGTGGCTTCCCTGCATGGTACTGCTTCAATCCACTTTGTCAAATAGTCTGTGGCTGTGAGGATCCACTTACGTTGGCCAGAAGAGGGTGGATGAATCTCACTGATAAATTCCAAACCCCATTGCTGGAATGGAGCTTCTACTAAAATAGGTTTGAGGGGCAGGGGAAAAAGTTTCCTTTTTCCTTCAAAGATTTGACACTTGTGGCAGGAGGTCACCCTTTTTTGTACGTCTGCAAACAAGGTGGGCCAATAAAAACCGGCTCTGAGGATCTTGTTAGCAGTGGTTTTCCAACTTAGATTCTCACCACAATCACCTTCATGGAAATCATGCAATACATTGTCAGCTTCATCCTTTAATAAGCAATTAAGTAAGATACCCCTAGGGTCTTTCCAGTGAAGGCTTTCATCTAGAATACAATATTTCAATGCTTTTAGTTTAATAAATCTATCTTTGGTCTTAGTTAGACCAGGAGGAGCTTGTAAATTATGAAGGAAAAAAATATGGTATGCATACCAATGAGATTTTAAGAATACATCTTTTACATTTGGAGTCACCTGCTCTTCCTGCTCGTCAACTGCAGCCAAAAAGTTAATGTCTAAAGCATGAAAATTGGAATCTTCAATCAATTTGGCCAAACCCTGACCCTTGATCAGTTTAGTGGGTTTTATTTCTATATCCTATTCCAGAATGAAAAAAATCCACTTGCTTTTCCTACCATTAGAATTATCCCAAGTCAAAATATCCTTCACCACTGCATTTGGAACATAAGCAATCATGTGAGAATGGAAAATACAAACTATAAAATCTTTTATTTCTTTTACCAGGGAAAAAGCCTGTTTCTCCATTATGTTTTATTTCAGTGCAACATCTCTCAACGACTTGCTAAAAAAGGCTATGGGTTGTTCATACCCTTCATTATTTTTCTGCAATAGTATTGATGCAATGGTGTGTTCAGACGCAAAAGAGAACAAATAGAAGTCTTTAGTGTAATATGGACTGATCAAAACTAGGGCTTCTGTAAGTGTGTGTTTTAATTTCTCAAATGATTGTTTAGATTCAGTGTTCCATCTTAATTTGGTGTCATTTTTTAGCATATTTGTGATGTTCTTGAGCAGTTCTGCCAAATTGGGTATGAATCTTCTCAGGAAATTTATTTTACCAATGAAAGATTGCAAGTATTTGATGTTCCTAGGGTGTTCTAGTTTCTGGATAGCTTCTATTTTGCTAGAGTCTATTTTAATTCCATCTTTAGAGATTATATGCCCCAACAACTTTCCTTCTTCTAAACCAAAAAGGGTTTTCTTGGGATTTAATGAAATCCCAAATTTTCTGCACTTCTCAAACACTCATCTGAGATGTTATAAATGCTCCTCATCTGATTTGGATTACAAAGTAAGACCATCCAGATATATGACTATAAACCTACCAAGATCATCCAAAAAGGAAACATCCATTGCTCTTTGGAAAGTGGCACCATCATTCATCAAACCAAAGGGCATTTTCACATACATGAATGTTCCCCAGGGTGTGGTAAAAGTTGTTTTATCATGGTCATCTGGGTGGACAAGAACTTGGTTATAGCTTGAAAAACCATCTAATAAGGAGATCCTACTGGCCCCATCTAACTTTTGTAATATGTGGTCCATTTTAGGAAGAGGGTAGTTGTCTTTGAGGGAAACCTTGTTTAGGTTTTAGAAATCAATGCAAATCCCGATTTTTCCCATCTTCTTCCTAGTAGGAACCAGATTAGAAACCCATTTTGAAAATATTAAGGGGACTATAATTTTGGCATCATATATTTTTTTAATCTCTTTTTCTATCAGGGGTAGTAAATTGGAATTGATTCTCCTAAGTTTTTTTCTTAAAGGTTTATGTTCTTCTTTTATTGGAATTTTATGTTGTATGGTACTAGTGTCGTAAGCCTTTAAATATTCATAGCTCTAGGCAAAGACATCTACGAATTCTTTGCATAGATCGATGTATTTATGTTTTTTCTCTAGAGGTAAAGACTTGGATAATTTAATCATCTTGGGTTTTTCCTCTTTTCCTATATTGCACTCTTCGACTTCTCTCGTAGTGTGTTCTATCTTAGGTTTTTTCGCTACATCGTTAAAACCAAACAGGTCTTCTAAAGGAACTAAACCTCTAGGTAAAACATTGTTTTTCAAATGAAAAACATCAAAGTCTTCATCGTTTTCATTTATTTCTTTTGAGTCTACTTCATTTACACTACCATTTTCAAAAACTGATTTATTTACACTATCATCATCATTTTCCGTATCTATATTTGTACATTCAAACTCGTTCTTTGACTACAGAAAATCTTCAATTTGTTCATCATTGTCAAATACCTGCTAGTACCTGATGTTGTCTGGAACATTCTATCTGCACTTCACCTCTACTATGTATTGGCGATTTGGCTTGAAAGGTATTTTTCATGTGGCTGTCAAAGTAGCCAATCCATCTGCTAGTATGTTCTGGGCTCTGGGCATTACCTGCAAGTCGACTGNACTGTGTATTGGCAATTTGGCTTGAAAGGTATTTTTCATGTGGCTGTCAAAGTAGCCAATCCATCTGCTAGTATGTTCTGGGCTCTGGGCATTACCTGCAAGTCGACTGCAGTGAAACATTCCAAAAAGTCTGAAACAACATTTCTATAGGCTCTGAGTCTAGGATTCTTAGCTGAATACTCACCTTTAATTTTCTTGACGACAAGTTCAGAGTCACCTTTTACCATAATCATTTTGGCGCCAACCTTCTTCAGTAACTTCAGGCCAAGTAGCAAGGCTTTGTACTCCGCTATGTTGTTGGTGCACTGGAAATTTAGTTTATAAGAGTGGCTCTCTGAATACATTTCTCTATGATTGTGTAACCAAACCCCAACTCCGACTCCCTCTTTGATTATAGCCCCATCAAAATCCATACTCCAGAGATCGGCTAGAAATTCATCCCTTTCTACTATTACAATGTTTCTTACCTCAATATTTTCTTTATCTTCTTGCAGGTCAGGTGCATCATCTTCCAACTGAGCAATTTGATTCTCCAAGTCACCATCATTGTATAAAATGAATGAATCGAGATCAAAGTGTGCAAAGTATAATGTGTAGTTGTGTAAATTTTCATGATTGTTGACCATAAACTTCATCAAAGTCTCTATGTACAGTCTTCTATGTTGTCCAAATACCGGGATGGTAGCATAAGACATATCCAACTGCAAAGTGCCTTTCAACTCAGCTCCCCAAGATCTAGATAGTAACATACCATATTTTGGGGGAATGTTTGCAACCAAAATATCCATCACCATAATTTTTGTTGGGATTTGAGCCAAGGTGATATATAAATCCTTAATTATACCTATACATTTGACCTTGCTAGATTTGAAAGACTGCAAGTCCTTGTAGGGTTTGGTGACATCAAGTCCCAACTTCTCCATCACAGCTTTGGGCATCATATTGTGAGAGGTGCCAGAATCAAGCATAGCATCGTGTCAAATTTTGTCATGGATATTTAGACTAATATGGAAAGGGGGAACAACACCGTTGTTAGTTAATCCATCAACTTCAGGGCCGACCAATATCTCAGGTTCATCATCAGTAAGATTTACAGTATCTAAGTGTGTTCCTGATCCAATATTTAATTCTTTTGTACCTATCTCTGGTTCAATGCTTAATGCTTTGATCATCTACAACCCGTAAGTGTTTTTTCTCATTAGTTTGGACAGGGGAATAGGAATCTTCAATTTGGCTACCTCCCCTTCCAGGATGAAAGTAGTGGAAGAATTTCTTTGTCTCTGCACTTCAGTTTTGTCTATCATAGTTCCATGGGAAGAAGTATTTGGTTGACTAGTGGATGTGACCTTGGTTTGATATGATCTTTGTGAAAGTTTAGGATTTCTTTTTGCAAAAGATTCAACACTATTATTCTCAGGGACTTTCTTGAGAGAAGCATCTGAGGTTTTCTTGGCCTCAATTGTTTTCTTCGTTTTAGTAGCCTTCTTTGTAGGATTGTCGTTAGTCATCTTTATTCTTAAGTTATATTGTCTGTGCACCTCCATTATAGCATTCTCAAAGGACTGCTACTCCGATTCCTCTTCATCCTCATTCAACTTTGCTTGTGAGAGGAGAAAAATCTCATGTTCTTCCTGAGTAACAAAAATGGATTCATCATTGTGAACACCCATGAGGTTTATGTGAGTATCATCCAATTCTTCAATTATATCCTTCCCATCATCAGCGTAATTTTCCTGAAGAGGTGGTCTAATCTATTGATCAGACCCCCTTTTCTCTCTTTGATCTCTCAGATCCCTCTGCTTGATCTGGGTAGGGATCATTCTGAAGTTTGGATTTATGATATGAGCGGCAGGTTGATTTTCCCTGGGTGGAATTTTGTCAGTGATTCTTAGTCTTTCCATCATTCTCTCCATACTTCTGACTATGGAATCTATTTTAGCATCTGGAGAAGATGTGGAAGGCTCTTCTTTGATTGTAATCCTTCTCTCTTTTCTTTCCCTGGCTCTTTTGGCTAATAGATTTTCTTCCACGCTTACTGCACTTTTCTTCATGTCTTCTAGAATGACATAACTCCTTTCCCTTAGTTCATATGACATATCAACATCAAATCCATCAGGTAAATTGATTAAATACAAACCATGTGGGGGTTTAATATCAGATGAAATTGTGTTATAAAGATTGTTGAAACGAATGCAGTAATCCTGCATTGTTTCCCCTTGATTCCTTTTGATATTCTCATATTTTGTTAAAATCTAGAGAGGATTTTTCCTTACCTCCCATATGTCGAGAAAACTCTGCTGAAAAGCATCAATGTCAACTATAGTAGTAGAGCATAAAGCTTTGAACCATTTTTTGACATTTCCGATCAAAATATGTGCAAAAAGTCTCATCTGGACATGTACTTCATCAACTTCCTGCAAATCAAAATAATCATTCATCTTATCAACATGTTGTGCATTAAGAGGTCCAGTACCATCAAACTAAGGAATTCTAGTCTGATATTCCTAATGCATGGAATATAAGGGAGCGGCTAATACCAAGGGAGCATATCTTGCTTCGATGATTGGTGGAGGAGGCTGAAAAACAACTTGTGGGATTGGAGGAGAAGTGACATAAGAAGTAGAAGAGGTAGGGCTAGGAGATGTAGAGTGAATTATTTGATGTTTGATGGATAATGCAACAATAGTCAGGGAATAAAGTTCTATAGACTATTGAAAGTGAGCTTGGTACAAATATCAATCAACATTTTCTACTAGATATTGTAACTTGTTGAATTCTTGAAGGAAGCGTTGATCACATTCTTCTCTAGGAGAAAGTATTTCAGGGGTACTGGGTTGTAAAATGGTCTGATCTAGGACTGTTTCACTTATAAATCTATCAGATTTGGTTTTGAACAAGCTTTGCTCAAAATATATGTCAAACTCAAGATCCTAAATAGAGAAAATATTTTATGGGAGAGAAGTAGACCTATGAAGGGGACTGTGACTCCCAGAACCTTCTTCAGTGTTTTTCTTTATGAGTAACTTTTCTGGATCGTCTACTACTATTGCAGGTTCTAGGTCAGGATGAGATCCAGTGTAAACATTTTTAGGAGCCAGAATTTTAAATTTTGAGGAGCCTAAACTAATATATACAAACTTAACAACCTCTGGACATTATCTCTTTGTAAGTTAAATTTTATGATTGTTTCAGAAATAAAGTTCTCTTTAGGGAAAATAAAATCGTAGGATGGAAAGTTTGTTCGAGTCCCCAATATGGTCGCCACTATGTTAATGCTCTGTAAATCCCTAGAGGTTGTCAAGAGGTAGAAGAAATTTAGCAAAGGTAACTTTATCCAACCACTTCGAAACTAGGATCTAGCCCTACCAGTTTCAGAGAGGGATCTATCTGTAAGATTTAGATATGTTCGGGTTTTAAATATTAGCCTAGTTAAATGGTAGAATCAAAATCTAACTAACTAGATAACAAAATACATAAATGTAGGAAATGCTAATGATCTGTCGAATTCTTTATGCTGATTTCGGGGAAGGTTGTTGGTGAGTCATCAACTTGACTTTGACTACTTCATGAGCTGAGTTGGACATCCACCTATCATTACTCGATCAGAGTTCACAGGTCATGCCATCTCTTTTGAATGGGAATTGTGATTTTGATTAGCCTTCGGTAAATTTCATCCATCTCTATGTATTTGGTGAAGGTGGACTTGGTGATGAGGATGTACTTGATCTCATGTTGGATGTTGAGGTCCAACTGTAGGGTATCCAAATATTCTTTACCAGTGATACTTCCCTGTATCCCTGCAAACTTAGAACCATCCTTTTCCACTTTGATGATCTTATGTTTGTATTTTGAGAGGGTAATCAACTTATCATTGATCACAAGTAACCCTGGTAGCCCCTTCTTATGTAGTAAATCCATTTTGCTGAAAAAACTTTGAACTCCAATGTCCATTGCTTGGGACCTCTCCTCCAGTTGTAGCTTTAATTCCCTCTTGGTAAAAACTTTTTTGACCTCAAGGATAGTTTCTATTCTATCCTCAATATCCAAGGCCTCTAGCTCCTCTCTTGTTTTGGAATTCAAGAATTTGATAATTTTGTTTGCCTCAGTAGGCATTTATCCTAGTTCTCCTCTGATCTTATCAATGGCATGTTTTCTCCTCTGTATTAGTTCATGTTGCTCGAACATAATCTATATAAGTGGTCAAATTTTTGTCATGTATTTTCAGATGTCCATCCAAATATTTTCTTTGGCCTCTGAAAGTGTTTTGGCCATGACTGTTTCCTTCTGTAACTTTTGTAGTTCTTGCTTGAGTCTTTGTGTTGTATGCAACTCTGTATTGTAACTAGACTGGAAAGTGGCCTTCAATTTTTGAAGGTTATTGATCTCATCCTGCAATCTTTTGATTTCCTATCTCTGGAAGGACATGTCTTCCATGGAATTTTCCAACTTTTATGATGCCTCTGTGGTCGTTACTGAAGTTGTTGTAGCTGTATTGACCCCTATGAGAGGGAGTGCATTAATTGGAACGACTTCCATTGGCACAATCTACTCTTTTTCTTTGATTAGATTCTCCAACTCAACTTCCATCTCCTTGATCTGTGCATTCTTCTCCATGATCAGTTTCAACATTTCCTCTGTATGGCCTTCAGTCTCAGCCATTTCTTTAGCTTGTGGGTCTTCTGTTGCAGATATTTTTAGTTGTTTCCTTAGGGAGGTTATGTCAGTGTTCTTCTTCTTGAGAAGCCATTCTCCTACTTTAACATTGGATGGGTCATATCCAATCTTGAGTACCCATTCTTCTAGATATTTTATCTTGTTATCCTTTGCCAAAGAAGAAACCTTTTCAAGTTTTAGCTGAGTTTGGACATTGTTCAAAGAAACCTATAACTTAGCAGCAGTTGTGGAGGTGTTATCCAGTGTAGAGAAAATCATTTCTCCAGTTTGTCTGTGTAAATCCATCTGATCAGTTGGATTTACTTCTGTGGCATCAAATTCAAATGTAGACCATTTATAATCATAAATTGTTTTGGGTTGAGGAACCTCTGCATGCAAGTATGCCATGTGCATTCTCCCCTTCTTGGTATCAAAAGCAGATAACAACCTATGCTGTGTTGTGGATGAAAGTTTAGGATTTCTTTTTGCAGAAGATTCGACACTATTATTCTCTGGGACTTTCTTGAGAGAAGCATCTAAGGTTTTCTTTGCCTCAATTGTTTTCTTCGTTTTAGTAGCCTTCTTTGTAGGATTGTCATTAGTCATCTTTATTCTTAAGTTATATTGTCTGTGCACCTCCATTATAGCATTCTCAAAGGATTGTTACTCTGTTTCCTCTTCATCTTCATTCAAATTTGTTTGTGAGAGGAGAAAAATCTCATGTTCTTCCTGAGTAATAAAAATAGAGTCATCATTGTGAACACCCATGAGGTTTATGTGAGTATCATCCAACTCTTCGATTATATCCTTCCCATCATGAACGTAATTTTCTTGAAGAGGTGGTCTAATCTATTGATCAGGCCCCATTTTCTCTCTTTGATCTCTCAGATCCCTCTGCCTGATCTAGGTAGGGTTCATTCTGAAGTTTGGATTTATGATATGAGGGGCAGGTTGATTTTCCCTGGGTGGATTTTTGTCAGCGATGGTTAGCCTTTCCATAATTCTCTCCATACTTCTGACTATGGAATCTATTTTAGCATCTAAAGAAGACGTGGAAGGCTCTTCTTTGATTGTAATCCTTCTCTCTGTTCTTTCCCTGGCTCTTCTGGATAATAGATTTTCTTCCACGCTTACTGCACTTTTCTTCATGTCTTCTAGAATGACATAATTCCTTTCCCTTATTTGATATGACATATCAACATCAAATCCATCTGGTAAATTGATTAAATACAAACCATGTGGGGGTTTAATATCAGATGGAATTGCGTTATAAATATTGTTGAAATGAATGCAGTAATCCTGCACTATTTCCCCTTGATTCCTTTTGATATTCTCATATTTTGTTAAAATCTAGAGAGGATTTTTCCTTACCTCCCATATGTCGAGAAAACTCTGTTGAAAAGAATCAATGTCAACTATAGTAGTAGAGGATAAAGCTTTGAACCATTTTTTGACTTTTCCGATCAAAATCTATGCAAAAAGTCTCATCTGGACATGTACTTCATCAACTTCTTGCAAATCAAAATAATCATTCATATTATCAACATGTTGTGCATTAAGAGGTCCAGTACCATCAAACTAAGGATTTCTGGTTTGATAGTCCTTAGGCATGGCATGTAAGGGAGCGGCTAATACCAAGGGAGCATATCTTTCTTCGATGATTGGTGGAGGAGGCTGAACAACAACTTGTGGAATTGGAGGAGAAGTGACATCAGAAGTAGAAGAGGTAGGGCTAGGAGATGTAGAGTGAATTATTTGATGTTTGATGGATAATACAACAATAGTCAGGGAAGAAAGTTCTATGGACTATTGAAAGTGATCTTGGTACAAATATCGATCAACATTTGCTACTAGATCTTCTAACTTGTTGAACTCTTGAAGGAAGCGTTGATCAAATTCTTCTCTAGGAGAAAGTATTTCAGGGGTCTTGGGCTGTAAAATGGTCTAATCTAGGACTGTTTCACTTATAAAGCTATCAGATTTGGTTTTGAACAAGCTTTTCTCAAATGATATGTCAAACTCAATGATCCAAAATTGGATCCAGAAGCCTGATAGGGCTTGAAAAATGCTCAAAAATGAAAGTGCTCAGAATCCGACNACTGTGTATTGGCAATTTGGCTTGAAAGGTATTTTTCATGTGGCTGTCAAAGTAGCCAATCCATCTGCTAGTATGTTCTGGGCTCTGGGCATTACCTGCAAGTCGACTGCAGTGAAACATTCCAAAAAGTCTGAAACAACATTTCTATAGGCTCTGAGTCTAGGATTCTTAGCTGAATACTCACCTTTAATTTTCTTGACGACAAGTTCAGAGTCACCTTTTACCATAATCATTTTGGCGCCAACCTTCTTCAGTAACTTCAGGCCAAGTAGCAAGGCTTTGTACTCCGCTATGTTGTTGGTGCACTGGAAATTTAGTTTATAAGAGTGGCTCTCTGAATACATTTCTCTATGATTGTGTAACCAAACCCCAACTCCGACTCCCTCTTTGATTATAGCCCCATCAAAATCCATACTCCAGAGATCGGCTAGAAATTCATCCCTTTCTACTATTACAATGTTTCTTACCTCAATATTTTCTTTATCTTCTTGCAGGTCAGGTGCATCATCTTCCAACTGAGCAATTTGATTCTCCAAGTCACCATCATTGTATAAAATGAATGAATCGAGATCAAAGTGTGCAAAGTATAATGTGTAGTTGTGTAAATTTTCATGATTGTTGACCATAAACTTCATCAAAGTCTCTATGTACAGTCTTCTATGTTGTCCAAATACCGGGATGGTAGCATAAGACATATCCAACTGCAAAGTGCCTTTCAACTCAGCTCCCCAAGATCTAGATAGTAACATACCATATTTTGGGGGAATGTTTGCAACCAAAATATCCATCACCATAATTTTTGTTGGGATTTGAGCCAAGGTGATATATAAATCCTTAATTATACCTATACATTTGACCTTGCTAGATTTGAAAGACTGCAAGTCCTTGTAGGGTTTGGTGACATCAAGTCCCAACTTCTCCATCACAGCTTTGGGCATCATATTGTGAGAGGTGCCAGAATCAAGCATAGCATCGTGTCAAATTTTGTCATGGATATTTAGACTAATATGGAAAGGGGGAACAACACCGTTGTTAGTTAATCCATCAACTTCAGGGCCGACCAATATCTCAGGTTCATCATCAGTAAGATTTACAGTATCTAAGTGTGTTCCTGATCCAATATTTAATTCTTTTGTACCTATCTCTGGTTCAATGCTTAATGCTTTGATCATCTACAACCCGTAAGTGTTTTTTCTCATTAGTTTGGACAGGGGAATAGGAATCTTCAATTTGGCTACCTCCCCTTCCAGGATGAAAGTAGTGGAAGAATTTCTTTGTCTCTGCACTTCAGTTTTGTCTATCATAGTTCCATGGGAAGAAGTATTTGGTTGACTAGTGGATGTGACCTTGGTTTGATATGATCTTTGTGAAAGTTTAGGATTTCTTTTTGCAAAAGATTCAACACTATTATTCTCAGGGACTTTCTTGAGAGAAGCATCTGAGGTTTTCTTGGCCTCAATTGTTTTCTTCGTTTTAGTAGCCTTCTTTGTAGGATTGTCGTTAGTCATCTTTATTCTTAAGTTATATTGTCTGTGCACCTCCATTATAGCATTCTCAAAGGACTGCTACTCCGATTCCTCTTCATCCTCATTCAACTTTGCTTGTGAGAGGAGAAAAATCTCATGTTCTTCCTGAGTAACAAAAATGGATTCATCATTGTGAACACCCATGAGGTTTATGTGAGTATCATCCAATTCTTCAATTATATCCTTCCCATCATCAGCGTAATTTTCCTGAAGAGGTGGTCTAATCTATTGATCAGACCCCCTTTTCTCTCTTTGATCTCTCAGATCCCTCTGCTTGATCTGGGTAGGGATCATTCTGAAGTTTGGATTTATGATATGAGCGGCAGGTTGATTTTCCCTGGGTGGAATTTTGTCAGTGATTCTTAGTCTTTCCATCATTCTCTCCATACTTCTGACTATGGAATCTATTTTAGCATCTGGAGAAGATGTGGAAGGCTCTTCTTTGATTGTAATCCTTCTCTCTTTTCTTTCCCTGGCTCTTTTGGCTAATAGATTTTCTTCCACGCTTACTGCACTTTTCTTCATGTCTTCTAGAATGACATAACTCCTTTCCCTTAGTTCATATGACATATCAACATCAAATCCATCAGGTAAATTGATTAAATACAAACCATGTGGGGGTTTAATATCAGATGAAATTGTGTTATAAAGATTGTTGAAACGAATGCAGTAATCCTGCATTGTTTCCCCTTGATTCCTTTTGATATTCTCATATTTTGTTAAAATCTAGAGAGGATTTTTCCTTACCTCCCATATGTCGAGAAAACTCTGCTGAAAAGCATCAATGTCAACTATAGTAGTAGAGCATAAAGCTTTGAACCATTTTTTGACATTTCCGATCAAAATATGTGCAAAAAGTCTCATCTGGACATGTACTTCATCAACTTCCTGCAAATCAAAATAATCATTCATCTTATCAACATGTTGTGCATTAAGAGGTCCAGTACCATCAAACTAAGGAATTCTAGTCTGATATTCCTAATGCATGGAATATAAGGGAGCGGCTAATACCAAGGGAGCATATCTTGCTTCGATGATTGGTGGAGGAGGCTGAAAAACAACTTGTGGGATTGGAGGAGAAGTGACATAAGAAGTAGAAGAGGTAGGGCTAGGAGATGTAGAGTGAATTATTTGATGTTTGATGGATAATGCAACAATAGTCAGGGAATAAAGTTCTATAGACTATTGAAAGTGAGCTTGGTACAAATATCAATCAACATTTTCTACTAGATATTGTAACTTGTTGAATTCTTGAAGGAAGCGTTGATCACATTCTTCTCTAGGAGAAAGTATTTCAGGGGTACTGGGTTGTAAAATGGTCTGATCTAGGACTGTTTCACTTATAAATCTATCAGATTTGGTTTTGAACAAGCTTTGCTCAAAATATATGTCAAACTCAAGATCCTAAATAGAGAAAATATTTTATGGGAGAGAAGTAGACCTATGAAGGGGACTGTGACTCCCAGAACCTTCTTCAGTGTTTTTCTTTATGAGTAACTTTTCTGGATCGTCTACTACTATTGCAGGTTCTAGGTCAGGATGAGATCCAGTGTAAACATTTTTAGGAGCCAGAATTTTAAATTTTGAGGAGCCTAAACTAATATATACAAACTTAACAACCTCTGGACATTATCTCTTTGTAAGTTAAATTTTATGATTGTTTCAGAAATAAAGTTCTCTTTAGGGAAAATAAAATCGTAGGATGGAAAGTTTGTTCGAGTCCCCAATATGGTCGCCACTATGTTAATGCTCTGTAAATCCCTAGAGGTTGTCAAGAGGTAGAAGAAATTTAGCAAAGGTAACTTTATCCAACCACTTCGAAACTAGGATCTAGCCCTACCAGTTTCAGAGAGGGATCTATCTGTAAGATTTAGATATGTTCGGGTTTTAAATATTAGCCTAGTTAAATGGTAGAATCAAAATCTAACTAACTAGATAACAAAATACATAAATGTAGGAAATGCTAATGATCTGTCGAATTCTTTATGCTGATTTCGGGGAAGGTTGTTGGTGAGTCATCAACTTGACTTTGACTACTTCATGAGCTGAGTTGGACATCCACCTATCATTACTCGATCAGAGTTCACAGGTCATGCCATCTCTTTTGAATGGGAATTGTGATTTTGATTAGCCTTCGGTAAATTTCATCCATCTCTATGTATTTGGTGAAGGTGGACTTGGTGATGAGGATGTACTTGATCTCATGTTGGATGTTGAGGTCCAACTGTAGGGTATCCAAATATTCTTTACCAGTGATACTTCCCTGTATCCCTGCAAACTTAGAACCATCCTTTTCCACTTTGATGATCTTATGTTTGTATTTTGAGAGGGTAATCAACTTATCATTGATCACAAGTAACCCTGGTAGCCCCTTCTTATGTAGTAAATCCATTTTGCTGAAAAAACTTTGAACTCCAATGTCCATTGCTTGGGACCTCTCCTCCAGTTGTAGCTTTAATTCCCTCTTGGTAAAAACTTTTTTGACCTCAAGGATAGTTTCTATTCTATCCTCAATATCCAAGGCCTCTAGCTCCTCTCTTGTTTTGGAATTCAAGAATTTGATAATTTTGTTTGCCTCAGTAGGCATTTATCCTAGTTCTCCTCTGATCTTATCAATGGCATGTTTTCTCCTCTGTATTAGTTCATGTTGCTCGAACATAATCTATATAAGTGGTCAAATTTTTGTCATGTATTTTCAGATGTCCATCCAAATATTTTCTTTGGCCTCTGAAAGTGTTTTGGCCATGACTGTTTCCTTCTGTAACTTTTGTAGTTCTTGCTTGAGTCTTTGTGTTGTATGCAACTCTGTATTGTAACTAGACTGGAAAGTGGCCTTCAATTTTTGAAGGTTATTGATCTCATCCTGCAATCTTTTGATTTCCTATCTCTGGAAGGACATGTCTTCCATGGAATTTTCCAACTTTTATGATGCCTCTGTGGTCGTTACTGAAGTTGTTGTAGCTGTATTGACCCCTATGAGAGGGAGTGCATTAATTGGAACGACTTCCATTGGCACAATCTACTCTTTTTCTTTGATTAGATTCTCCAACTCAACTTCCATCTCCTTGATCTGTGCATTCTTCTCCATGATCAGTTTCAACATTTCCTCTGTATGGCCTTCAGTCTCAGCCATTTCTTTAGCTTGTGGGTCTTCTGTTGCAGATATTTTTAGTTGTTTCCTTAGGGAGGTTATGTCAGTGTTCTTCTTCTTGAGAAGCCATTCTCCTACTTTAACATTGGATGGGTCATATCCAATCTTGAGTACCCATTCTTCTAGATATTTTATCTTGTTATCCTTTGCCAAAGAAGAAACCTTTTCAAGTTTTAGCTGAGTTTGGACATTGTTCAAAGAAACCTATAACTTAGCAGCAGTTGTGGAGGTGTTATCCAGTGTAGAGAAAATCATTTCTCCAGTTTGTCTGTGTAAATCCATCTGATCAGTTGGATTTACTTCTGTGGCATCAAATTCAAATGTAGACCATTTATAATCATAAATTGTTTTGGGTTGAGGAACCTCTGCATGCAAGTATGCCATGTGCATTCTCCCCTTCTTGGTATCAAAAGCAGATAACAACCTATGCTGTGTTGTGGATGAAAGTTTAGGATTTCTTTTTGCAGAAGATTCGACACTATTATTCTCTGGGACTTTCTTGAGAGAAGCATCTAAGGTTTTCTTTGCCTCAATTGTTTTCTTCGTTTTAGTAGCCTTCTTTGTAGGATTGTCATTAGTCATCTTTATTCTTAAGTTATATTGTCTGTGCACCTCCATTATAGCATTCTCAAAGGATTGTTACTCTGTTTCCTCTTCATCTTCATTCAACTTTGTTTGTGAGAGGAGAAAAATCTCATGTTCTTCCTGAGTAATAAAAATAGAGTCATCATTGTGAAAACCCATGAGGTTTATGTGAGTATCATCCAACTCTTCGATTATATCCTTCCCATCATCAACGTAATTTTCTTGAAGAGGTGGTCTAATCTATTGATCAGGCCCCATTTTCTCTCTTTGATCTCTCAGATCCCTCTGCCTGATCTGGGTAGGGTTCATTCTGAAGTTTGGATTTATGATATGAGGGGCAGGTTGATTTTCCCTGGGTGGATTTTTGTCAGCGATGGTTAGCCTTTCCATCATTCTCTCCATACTTCTGACTATGGAATCTATTTTAGCATCTGAAGAAGACGTGGAAGGCTCTTCTTTGATTGTAATCCTTCTCTCTGTTCTTTCCCTGGCTCTTCTGGATAATAGATTTGCTTCCACGCTTACTGCACTTTTCTTCATGTCTTCTAGAATGACATAATTCCTTTCCCTTAGTTGATATGACATATCAACATCAAATCCATCTGGTAAATTGATTAAATACAAACCATGTGGGGGTTTAATATCAGATGGAATTGCGTTATAAATATTGTTGAAATGAATGCAGTAATCCTGCACTATTTCCCCTTGATTCCTTTTGATATTCTCATATTTTGTTAAAATCTAGAGAGGATTTTTCCTTACCTCCCATATGTCGAGAAAACTCTGTTGAAAAGAATCAATGTCAACTATAGTAGTAGAGGATAAAGCTTTGAACCATTTTTTGACTTTTCCGATCAAAATCTATGCAAAAAGTCTCATCTGGACATGTACTTCATCAACTTCTTGCAAATCAAAATAATCATTCATATTATCAACATGTTGTGCATTAAGAGGTCCAGTACCATCAAACTAAGGATTTCTGGTTTGATAGTCCTTAGGCATGGCATGTAAGGGAGCGGCTAATACCAAGGGAGCATATCTTTCTTCGATGATTGGTGGAGGAGGCTGAACAACAACTTGTGGAATTGGAGGAGAAGTGACATCAGAAGTAGAAGAGGTAGGGCTAGGAGATGTAGAGTGAATTATTTGATGTTTGATGGATAATACAACAATAGTCAGGGAAGAAAGTTCTATGGACTATTGAAAGTGATCTTGGTACAAATATCGATCAACATTTGCTACTAGATCTTCTAACTTGTTGAACTCTTGAAGGAAGCGTTGATCAAATTCTTCTCTAGGAGAAAGTATTTCAGGGGTCTTGGGCTGTAAAATGGTCTAATCTAGGACTGTTTCACTTATAAAGCTATCAGATTTGGTTTTGAACAAGCTTTTCTCAAATGATATGTCAAACTCAATGATCCAAAATTGGATCCAGAAGCCTGATAGGGCTTGAAAAATGCTCAAAAATGAAAGTGCTCAGAATCCGACAAAACCAACGCCATTGCGTCCATCTCGTCTTCCCGATTTCGTCGGTTTATTTACTTTTTCAAACGGGCTCCGTATGCGAAAGTTATCGCATTCTGATCAGAAGCCCAAACAGGTAAAAGTCAAAGGTCAACTGGTCAAAAAGTCAATGTTGATGACATCAGCATGCTGACTATGCAGGAGATGACGTGGCACTCTCTGGCTGATGGTGATTGGGTAGGTTCGCTGACAAGGAAGACATGTGGCAGGCAACTGGACCAGTCGATAACTGACAAGTGGCATTAATCCGGCAAATGGGGAGATGCCACGTAGCCCAGTCATGGGCAGCCACGTGGCACCCAGTCATCAGTTTAAGTGGCATGTTTTAAAAAAAAATATGTTTTGGGGTTCATGGGTTTTGAANTTGATATGACATATCAACATCAAATCCATCTGGTAAATTGATTAAATACAAACCATGTGGGGGTTTAATATCAGATGGAATTGCGTTATAAATATTGTTGAAATGAATGCAGTAATCCTGCACTATTTCCCCTTGATTCCTTTTGATATTCTCATATTTTGTTAAAATCTAGAGAGGATTTTTCCTTACCTCCCATATGTCGAGAAAACTCTGTTGAAAAGAATCAATGTCAACTATAGTAGTAGAGGATAAAGCTTTGAACCATTTTTTGACTTTTCCGATCAAAATCTATGCAAAAAGTCTCATCTGGACATGTACTTCATCAACTTCTTGCAAATCAAAATAATCATTCATATTATCAACATGTTGTGCATTAAGAGGTCCAGTACCATCAAACTAAGGATTTCTGGTTTGATAGTCCTTAGGCATGGCATGTAAGGGAGCGGCTAATACCAAGGGAGCATATCTTTCTTCGATGATTGGTGGAGGAGGCTGAACAACAACTTGTGGAATTGGAGGAGAAGTGACATCAGAAGTAGAAGAGGTAGGGCTAGGAGATGTAGAGTGAATTATTTGATGTTTGATGGATAATACAACAATAGTCAGGGAAGAAAGTTCTATGGACTATTGAAAGTGATCTTGGTACAAATATCGATCAACATTTGCTACTAGATCTTCTAACTTGTTGAACTCTTGAAGGAAGCGTTGATCAAATTCTTCTCTAGGAGAAAGTATTTCAGGGGTCTTGGGCTGTAAAATGGTCTAATCTAGGACTGTTTCACTTATAAAGCTATCAGATTTGGTTTTGAACAAGCTTTTCTCAAATGATATGTCAAACTCAATGATCCAAAATTGGATCCAGAAGCCTGATAGGGCTTGAAAAATGCTCAAAAATGAAAGTGCTCAGAATCCGACGAAACCAATGCCATTGCGTCCATCTCATCTTCCCGATTCCGTCGGTATATTTACTTTTTCAAACGGGCTCTGTATGCGAAAGTTATCGCGTTCTGATCAGAAGCCCAAACAGGTAAAAGTCAAAGGTCAACTGGTCAAAAAGTCAACGTTGATGACATCAGCATGCTGACTATGCAGGAGATGATGTGGCACTCTCTGGCTGATGGTGATTGGGCAAGTTCGCTGACAAGGAAGACATGTGGCAAGCAACTGGACCAGTCGATAACTGACAAGTGGCATTAATCCGACAAATGGGGAGATGCCACGTAGCCCAGTCATGGGCAACCACGTGGCACCCAGTCATCAGTTGAAGTGGCATGTTTTAAAAAAAAATATGTTTTGGGGTTCATGGGTTTTGAACCCATGACCACCACCAAGCCCAACACCTTAAGAAATGGTCTTTGCCAATACACCAAATTATTTCTTATGTTGTAAAACCCACATTATAATATATATTGCAAAGTATTGTATGGAGAGGGGCCACTGCTTAGCCCTTTGGGCTAGCGCTTGGCCATATGAGCCCATATGACCTTGTCAAGGGGGCGCGCGCTGGGAAAGAGGGGGATTATGCCCAAATCTAACTATAAAGTGTATTTTATAACCAATTTTTGGGTTTTAATGGTAATTAAGCCTATTTTTAATGGTTTTTGGGAGTTATTGGGTAGTTTTGGAGCCTAATTTTTGGGAGGAAGTTGGGGATGAGCAACCGACTTTCACATATATATAACCAAGGCATGTTTGAGAGAATTGGGGGCATTCAGAGCAGAATTATGCTGAGGAGAATCCAAGACAAAGCCATTTTGAGGTAGAGAAGCTTTTGAGGAGGAAACGCTGTCGGATCATTTCTGGGAGCTTCAGATGTCCATTTTGCTTGCCCTTTTCTTTGCATGGTTCTAGAAATCTGGAAGAACATGACCAGATTAGTATTGTAGCCATTTGGCATTGCAGTGATGTAATTTTGAGCTTTTGAACAAAAATAAAGAAGCCTCCCCCAAAGAGAAAAGGCCCGGAGACGTAGGCAAAGTTGTGCCGAACTTCGTTATCAATCTGCGTGTTATGGTTTGTTGTTTATTG
>JZKD02S0210645.1:11412-22073 GCA_000966675.3 Picea glauca
TAATATATCTCTACATAGGAATACAAAGCAACGTCAAGTGAAACAAACCGGCTGCCCGGAAGCCATAAATTTAATATAAATCTCTTCGAAACTAATGTCGTGTAAAAGTTGTGACAAGAGCCTTCTCAAGTGACGTGTGTCCATTTGACGATTCCCGGTCTTTCCTCCACATGTTATACCACGATTTTTCATGGGAAGTACGTGCAAATCATGCTTCTGGCACCTTCACGAATTCAGACACTAGCTTAAGCATGGAAGTGGTCATCTCGACCTTTCACTAAATAGAGAATAGTTGAGGAGAAGGCGCTTCCCCTTGATCTAGGAGAGCTCTTGATTCTGCTTGTTGAGTTCTTTGGATAGAGGGGTGAGAGTTCTCTCTACATAGGAAAGCATATTTGCTACATGATCCCTGAATTTCTGTTGAGCATCAAAGATCTAAAATGCCACAGCATATCCAAAGTCTTTTTGAAGAGGGTTCTCCTTCCCCTGATGTTCATAGGGTCCTTGATTGGCAAACCTGAAGCGGGATATTCTTTTTCTTGGATGCTCGACTGGTTTCTTCCCTGCCCGAGACGGAGGGTTTGAGGGATTGGGCAAGGTCTGGCGCTATTCATTCTAAAGTTCAGTGTTATCCCAAACCAAGATGCGACCCACCATAAGACTGTGCAGGAGGTTGGAGCTAGAGGGATGGTAGCAGAAAGCAGAGATGCAAGAGTCTTCGGGAGAGAGCAAGGAAATTCATGAACCGCAGTGGCATAGACCAAAAAGGTTCCAAGACCAGAGAAAGCGCAGAAAGGGTTCTAAAACAAGAGAAAACTCAAAGAATAAGCATACATCAAGCCTAGGATAGGCTTCTAGGTGCAGGAAGAGCTTATATTTGAAGGCTAAAAGGTTGGTGAGATCATGATTATAATCCCCAAAGACAACCATCCGATCAATGATTGTCCAAGCGCATCTCCAACATGGATTAGGTGCCAACAAATGTACTCCCATGGGCAGAATTAGGGTGAAGGCTTCTCCTCCGCTTGCTCTCATGATCAAACTAAGGGGACGATTGTTCAGTTATGGCAGTTAGAACGGGCATTCCATAGGTTTACAGTTATGGCGGTCCCAAGATTCTGTCAGAAGATGGAGGAGGCCGTTGCAAGCCTATCTGAGTGAAGGAACCTCTTACGCACGACCATATGGAGACCCTCTCCACAGTGCTCAGTCCTTCTTTTCCGAATTCGGAGATGAATTGCGACAGGATGAGGAGGCTCTTCTTCACACTCTCCCTCGCCAGTACCAGACTTTCCTTAGGCGGAGGCTTAGCCTTAACTCAGGTAAGCTCAAGTCCTTAGATTAGTGCATTCAACATTTTCTCCACGGTGCTCAGTCCTTCTTTGCTGAACTCGGAGATGAATTGCAGGATGAGGAGGCTCTTCTTCACACTCTCCCTTGCGAGTACTAGAATTTCCTTAGGCAGAGGCTTAGCCTTAACTCAGGTAAGCTCAAGTAGATTAGTGCATTCAACATTTTGTTGGTCAAGTTATGTCTAGTACCAGTACAAGAACAAACTAGACTGTGCAGGAAGTAAGAATACAAGAATTGACCAGACTTTGTAGGAAGTAAGAAGAGGAGGCCCTTCCTTTCTCAACTTAATGGATAGAAGAGGAGGCCCTTCCTTGCTTCTCTTGCTCGTCTTGAATCAAGGTGTGATAACTAGGTGACACAACATAGTAGGTGTCATAGCTATGAGAGACAACGTGCATAACTATGCATGAAGCAAAACATCTGTAAGGAGTATATGTCGCTTTCTATTCAATTTATGAAAACTTTTCTTAAGCTAGTCCAAAAATGATATAGCATTTAATGTGATGGAAGTAATGCTAGACTTAGTTCTAGCATTACTTGACTTGGAAAAATTACTCATGAAATCTTTGTTTGAAGGCGCGCATGAAATTGATTAAAGCTAAAATATTCTCCTCTTATGCCTCGGGAAGAGGCCAAATAAGACCTCCAACTCAAAACTTAGGTTACTTGATATGAATTTTCAAGTTGAATCGCATGATTTCTCAAAACCTTACCTTAAAACAAGGAAAGGTCCTCGATTTTTGAATCAAACTAATACGAAAACAAAAAATCGATTACTATAAGTCCGACAAGTCCTACAGCCCACAGGGACTAAAAAGGTGAAACACTGACTACTCAAGTGAAGCTTAATACAACATTGCTTAGACACGTTTAAAGAAAGATTACAAGGATGTAAAAATAATTGCATGATTCAACATACGTTAATACACGTATTTTTGTTAATAAGCATGTGTGTGAAAAATATTATATCTAAAATAACAAGTTCCACTAATTATAAACACGTGTGAAAAAAAATATATCTAAAATAACAAGTTCCACTAATTATAAGCATGTGTGTAAAAAAAATTATATCTAAAATAGCAAGTTCCACTAGATTAAAATAAGTTGTTCACTATAAACAAATAACAAATAAATAATTAATTATCAATAAATTTATTTATTTAATTAATTAAAAAATAACATTTAATGACTTAACCTTTTTTGAAAATTTAATTTTCGTTAAAAAAATATCAAATGTGTGGTATTAATATAATTATAACTACAACTATTTAAAACTATTAATATCAAAATTCTAATAACAACAATAAAAAGGTATTAATATCAAAATTTTAATAACAACAATAAAAAGGAAAATACTAAGGAAAATACTGAAACAAATAATATAATTTTTGTTTTTAACTATAGGAATTAGTAATTGTAGGTTTGATATAGGCTAAGTTTGAAATCAAGCCTACTGACTACCACTATAACCTGAAAGTATATCCAATACCTCGCAAGTTAGATATATCAATAACTTGTGACTTAGCAAAGGTCGAGGCGTCTTGAAGCCCATCGGAGTAGACCTCTATCCTAAAGATCCTCTACCTATCTAGCCTTATCACAATGGGCCAACATATCCACTCTTAAGAAATTGAACCCATATGAAAAAGACAACAAACATGCTACCCAATCACTCAAAGTATAAGCCCAATACGAAACAATTAATATAATCATAATACAAAAAAAATCATATAAAAAAAACTCCTAAATTTGAAAATTTAATTCTATTTGAAAATAATTAATACATATTATATGAAAATAACAACTCAAATCATTCATTTGTTTTCCAAATCATTCATTCACTTGGTTTTTGCACATGAATCTAGTTACCACATTGATTGTGAAACCCTAACTACTTGGAATAAAATAACATCCTTCCTATCTACATTGAAACCCTAGCTACATTGATTGTTGTGAAGATAAAATTTTCCTCTCCTACTAAAAATAATATCATTTGATGGTTGCGAAGATAATAATAATAATAATAATAATCTATTTTTAAGGTCACGGCCAAGCCAGCACACCAAATTGGTGTATGAGACCCCCTTGTTTGTGGGACAAGGGACCTCCCTCCGCCCAACAATTTGACTAGTAAAGTCTACGAAGGTATACATACCCTACCCCACTCTGGATTTGAACCTGTGACCTCTTAAGAGGAAACACATGTTCTTAACCATTAGGCCCACTCGGGCCCATTAAAACCATAATACGTTCCTAGCTTGATATTGATTTCTATGTATAGACATTTATATAGTTTCGTGAACTTGGACAATTTTTGAAACAAATTATGAATTTTGACCATAATCTTTTTTAAACAATTTTTCATATATTTTCTACTTTTAAATGAAGAGAAACATCATAAGTTATTTAGTTTTAATGTCAAAATAGAAATACCAACCCAAATTGATGGAAAACATTATTTATATCACATGTTGACTCCCGTTCATACCCTTTTATAAACACTTATCTTTTCAATAATGATGAATATTCTCTCAACATTTTATATGTTAATCCATATTTGTACCATATTTATTTATATGTTAATCCATATTTGTTTATATGTTAATCCCATATTTGTACCATATTTGTTTATAAAAGGATTTGTACCATATTTGTTTATATGTTAATCCATATTTGTACCATATTTGTTTATAAAAGGAAGTGAAAGGCGCTTAAATTTAATTCTCTTCCTAACCCAAAATCCCCCTTTCCATGTCAATTGGAACATATATTATTAGTTAGAACCATGCTTTAGAACCTTTTGTGTCGATGCATGCTTTATATGATAGTCTCTTATGAATGGTATGATTTGATCTTAAAATTGATGTAAGTAGTTAAGTTACTTAATATTGTTGTAGTTATGGGATTTTGTATTCATAGTCACACATTCTTGAGAAATCTAATGGATTTGGGATTAATATGGATTTGCGATCCTTGTAATCGCACACAATTACATAGCAAATTATAATTTGAAAATATATGTCGATAGACGCCTTTACCATTGAAAAATGGAGTGAAAGCAAATATTTGAATCACATAATTACATATACATATGATCGTAATCCAATTAAGGTAATCCATTCTCTACGTATTTTGAAGGCAAAAATGATCATAGTATAAATGTAGAAAAGTGATGATCTAACTATGACTATAATCAACAAAAAGGAGATGTCGATAATTGTAAAAACAAGCGACAGATTCTTTATTTCATGTGTAGCAAATACCATATGCAAAGGTTTCAAACCTTGTAGTTTTTATAGGATATGGGTTTTGTAGTGATGGAAACCATCTTAAATCTATAATGTGAAGGGTTCTATTTTAAATATTTGACTATTTAAAAAGGATAGATGAACTCATGTTACAATGCCTTATTGAACTTATGTTACAATGCCTTATTGATAAATGCCTTACTGATAAATGCAAGAAACTTCCTTGCACTACATAACAATTAAAGAAAATTGGATAAATTAGAACACAAACATGCCACTTATGAAGTACCTCATTTGACTAGTTGCAATTCTTCAATACTTGCCTCATCAATGAAGTCATATATATATTTTTAAATGGAACTGAACTGAAATTATATTAATAAAGTTGTGTCGAAGAAAACAACAGTCTTACAGGGCTATCGAGAAACAACTCAAGGCCTAGACATAATTATATCACTAAAACATNGCTCTTGATTCTGCTTGTTGAGTTCTTTGGATAGAGGGGTGAGAGTTCTCTCTACATAGGAAAGCATATTTGCTACATGATCCCTGAATTTCTGTTGAGCATCAAAGATCTAAAACGCCACAGCATATCCAAAGTCTTTTTGAAGAGGGTTCTCCTTCCCCTGATGTTCATAGGGTCCTCGATTGGCAAACCTGAAGCGGGATATTCTTTTTCTTGGATGCTCGACTGGTTTATTCCATGTCCGAGACGGAGGGTTTGAGGGATTGGGCAAGGTCTGGCGCTATTCATTCTAAAGTTCAGTGTTATCCCAAACCAAGATGCGACCCACCATAAGACTGCGCAGGAGGTTGGAGCTAGAGGGATGGTAGCAGAAAGCAGAGATGCAAGAGTCCTCGGGAGAGAGCAAGGAAATTCACGAACCGTAGTGGCATAGACCAAAAAGGTTCCAAGACCAGAGCAAGCACAGAAAGGGTTCTAAAACAAGAGAAAACTCAAAGAATAAGCATACATCAAGCCCATGATAGGCTTCTAGGTGCAGGAAGAGCTTATATTTGAAGGCTAAAAGGTTGGTGAGATCATGATTATAATCCCCAAAGACAACCATCCGATCGATGATTGTCCAAGCGCATCTCCAGCGTGGATTAGGTGCCAACAAATGTACTCCCATGGGCAGAATTAGGGTGAAGGCTTCTCCTCCGCTCGCTCTCATGATCAAACTAAGGGGACGATTGTTCAGTTATGGCAGTTAGAACGGGCATTCCATAGGTTTACAGTTATGGCGGTCCCAAGATTCTGTCAGAAGATGGAGGAGGCCATTGCAAGCCTATCTGAGTGAAGGAACCTCTTACGCACGACCATATGGAGACCCTCTCCACAGTGCTCAGTCCTTCTTTTCTGAATTCGGAGATGAATTGCGACAGGATGAGGAGGCTCTTCTTCACACTCTCCCTCGCCAGTACCAGACTTTCCTTAGGCGGAGGCTTAGCCTTAACTCAGGTAAGCTCAAGTCCTTAGATTAGTGCATTCAACATTTTCTCCACGGTGCTCAGTCCTTCTTTGCTGAACTCGGAGATGAATTGCAGGATGAGGAGGCTCTTCTTCACACTCTCCCTTGCGAGTACTAGAATTTCCTTAGGCAGAGGCTTAGCCTTAACTCAGGTAAGCTCAAGTAGATTAGTGCATTCAACATTTTGTTGGTCAAGTTATGTCTAGTACCAGTACAAGAACAAACTAGACTGTGCAGGAAGTAAGAATACAAGAATTGACCAGACTTTGTAGGAAGTAAGAAGAGGAGGCCCTTCCTTTCTCAACTTAATGGATAGAAGAGGAGGCCCTTCCTTGCTTCTCTTGCTCGTCTTGAATCAAGGTGTGATAACTAGGTGACACAACATAGTAGGTGTCATAGCTATGAGAGACAACGTGCATAACTATGCATGAAGCAAAACATCTGTAAGGAGTATATGTCGCTTTCTATTCAATTTATGAAAACTTTTCTTAAGCTAGTCCAAAAATGATATAGCATTTAATGTGATGGAAGTAATGCTAGACTTAGTTCTAGCATTACTTGACTTGGAAAAATTACTCATGAAATCTTTGTTTGAAGGCGCGCATGAAATTGATTAAAGCTAAAATATTCTCCTCTTATGCCTCGGGAAGAGGCCAAATAAGACCTCCAACTCAAAACTTAGGTTACTTGATATGAATTTTCAAGTTGAATCGCATGATTTCTCAAAACCTTACCTTAAAACAAGGAAAGGTCCTCGATTTTTGAATCAAACTAATACGAAAACAAAAAATCGATTACTATAAGTCCGACAAGTCCTACAGCCCACAGGGACTAAAAAGGTGAAACACTGACTACTCAAGTGAAGCTTAATACAACATTGCTTAGACACGTTTAAAGAAAGATTACAAGGATGTAAAAATAATTGCATGATTCAACATACGTTAATACACGTATTTTTGTTAATAAGCATGTGTGTGAAAAATATTATATCTAAAATAACAAGTTCCACTAATTATAAACACGTGTGAAAAAAAATATATCTAAAATAACAAGTTCCACTAATTATAAGCATGTGTGTAAAAAAAATTATATCTAAAATAGCAAGTTCCACTAGATTAAAATAAGTTGTTCACTATAAACAAATAACAAATAAATAATTAATTATCAATAAATTTATTTATTTAATTAATTAAAAAATAACATTTAATGACTTAACCTTTTTTGAAAATTTAATTTTCGTTAAAAAAATATCAAATGTGTGGTATTAATATAATTATAACTACAACTATTTAAAACTATTAATATCAAAATTCTAATAACAACAATAAAAAGGTATTAATATCAAAATTTTAATAACAACAATAAAAAGGAAAATACTAAGGAAAATACTGAAACAAATAATATAATTTTTGTTTTTAACTATAGGAATTAGTAATTGTAGGTTTGATATAGGCTAAGTTTGAAATCAAGCCTACTGACTACCACTATAACCTGAAAGTATATCCAATACCTCGCAAGTTAGATATATCAATAACTTGTGACTTAGCAAAGGTCGAGGCGTCTTGAAGCCCATCGGAGTAGACCTCTATCCTAAAGATCCTCTACCTATCTAGCCTTATCACAATGGGCCAACATATCCACTCTTAAGAAATTGAACCCATATGAAAAAGACAACAAACATGCTACCCAATCACTCAAAGTATAAGCCCAATACGAAACAATTAATATAATCATAATACAAAAAAAATCATATAAAAAAAACTCCTAAATTTGAAAATTTAATTCTATTTGAAAATAATTAATACATATTATATGAAAATAACAACTCAAATCATTCATTTGTTTTCCAAATCATTCATTCACTTGGTTTTTGCACATGAATCTAGTTACCACATTGATTGTGAAACCCTAACTACTTGGAATAAAATAACATCCTTCCTATCTACATTGAAACCCTAGCTACATTGATTGTTGTGAAGATAAAATTTTCCTCTCCTACTAAAAATAATATCATTTGATGGTTGCGAAGATAATAATAATAATAATAATAATCTATTTTTAAGGTCACGGCCAAGCCAGCACACCAAATTGGTGTATGAGACCCCCTTGTTTGTGGGACAAGGGACCTCCCTCCGCCCAACAATTTGACTAGTAAAGTCTACGAAGGTATACATACCCTACCCCACTCTGGATTTGAACCTGTGACCTCTTAAGAGGAAACACATGTTCTTAACCATTAGGCCCACTCGGGCCCATTAAAACCATAATACGTTCCTAGCTTGATATTGATTTCTATGTATAGACATTTATATAGTTTCGTGAACTTGGACAATTTTTGAAACAAATTATGAATTTTGACCATAATCTTTTTTAAACAATTTTTCATATATTTTCTACTTTTAAATGAAGAGAAACATCATAAGTTATTTAGTTTTAATGTCAAAATAGAAATACCAACCCAAATTGATGGAAAACATTATTTATATCACATGTTGACTCCCGTTCATACCCTTTTATAAACACTTATCTTTTCAATAATGATGAATATTCTCTCAACATTTTATATGTTAATCCATATTTGTACCATATTTATTTATATGTTAATCCATATTTGTTTATATGTTAATCCCATATTTGTACCATATTTGTTTATAAAAGGATTTGTACCATATTTGTTTATATGTTAATCCATATTTGTACCATATTTGTTTATAAAAGGAAGTGAAAGGCGCTTAAATTTAATTCTCTTCCTAACCCAAAATCCCCCTTTCCATGTCAATTGGAACATATATTATTAGTTAGAACCATGCTTTAGAACCTTTTGTGTCGATGCATGCTTTATATGATAGTCTCTTATGAATGGTATGATTTGATCTTAAAATTGATGTAAGTAGTTAAGTTACTTAATATTGTTGTAGTTATGGGATTTTGTATTCATAGTCACACATTCTTGAGAAATCTAATGGATTTGGGATTAATATGGATTTGCGATCCTTGTAATCGCACACAATTACATAGCAAATTATAATTTGAAAATATATGTCGATAGACGCCTTTACCATTGAAAAATGGAGTGAAAGCAAATATTTGAATCACATAATTACATATACATATGATCGTAATCCAATTAAGGTAATCCATTCTCTACGTATTTTGAAGGCAAAAATGATCATAGTATAAATGTAGAAAAGTGATGATCTAACTATGACTATAATCAACAAAAAGGAGATGTCGATAATTGTAAAAACAAGCGACAGATTCTTTATTTCATGTGTAGCAAATACCATATGCAAAGGTTTCAAACCTTGTAGTTTTTATAGGATATGGGTTTTGTAGTGATGGAAACCATCTTAAATCTATAATGTGAAGGGTTCTATTTTAAATATTTGACTATTTAAAAAGGATAGATGAACTCATGTTACAATGCCTTATTGAACTTATGTTACAATGCCTTATTGATAAATGCCTTACTGATAAATGCAAGAAACTTCCTTGCACTACATAACAATTAAAGAAAATTGGATAAATTAGAACACAAACATGCCACTTATGAAGTACCTCATTTGACTAGTTGCAATTCTTCAATACTTGCCTCATCAATGAAGTCATATATATATTTTTAAATGGAACTGAACTGAAATTATATTAATAAAGTTGTGTCGAAGAAAACAACAGTCTTACAGGGCTATCGAGAAACAACTCAAGGCCTAGACATAATTATATCACTAAAACATMAAAAACTRTAGCTTCGTCCAATTTGGAATCCTCGGCATTTAAACATATTACATCTGTTACAAATTGGCCTAGCAACCACAAAATCTTGAAAAACATTTACTGGTGGGAAGAAGTAGAGACTTTGAAATCAGAATCCCTGGTAGTAATGTTCCCAAGCCAAGATGCAAGGAACATCRCRGTTTTGGGTGTCTTTTAAAACTTTTACTGGTTGTGGTATTTCGTCAAACACTTTGCTTACTGTGAATATTTAGGTTGCGCTTAGGGTTTACTGATGTGTTATATATGTGTTTGCARCAACAGAGAAGAAGATAAGCAATGTAACATACCTCAACCGTATGCAAGATCAACAAGATGATAAACAAGCCAAAACACTGCAGTTCTGATTTTATTCATAAATAGAAGAACCTGCTACAATGAAGATGCCAATCTAGAATGCACATCAGATGGCTCCAATAAAGACAATAGAAGATATGAGCTGCTACAAAATGCTCCAATAGAAGACTACAAGCCTCCAAAGGTTGGATATCCAATGAAGATCGATGCAGGAGTAGATCTGGCCGTATGAAGAGTCAACCCCCAAGCTGGAAGATGCCACGCCCTACTGAAACCCTGAAGACCCTCAATAATTCGGACCTACTGCCAAAGACCTCCAAATGCTACACTAAATATGTCGAATTGTAGATCGGGATGAGTGGAATCCCCTCCTGAAATATCAAACCGAAATACCAAGGGAAACTCCTCCAAATGCTAAATCCTCTAATTGAGTTGCGCCCTCCTAAAACTATCAAACCCTACAATTTCGGTCCTGATGAAGGAGGTGATCCAGGTGGATATCGGTGGCCACCCACCTTTT
>JZKD02S0210656.1:7997-19243 GCA_000966675.3 Picea glauca
ATTTTAAAACATGGCATTAGCATTAATTCATATGCACAACATAATACATGATAATTATAAATACAAAAACATGCAGAAACATAATTAAAACATCATCTAGTACTTATCTTTGAAACAATGGTAGTACCAACAACCAGGTGCATGCCTTCCACTCAACAGTAGGTCACACTCGAGCTGGGACTAAGCTCCACCCCAAGGGAAGGAATCCTAGGCTAGGTCGAGGTTACAGGTAAAACACACAGTCACAAGGAAGGAATTCTCTCCTAGGCATCACTCATAGTCACCGCCCATAGACTCTCCTTCCCCACATGCCTGTTCCACCCTAGGAGTATACACCTTCTCTGTCACCTAGACAGTGCTTCGACTGCTAACCTCCCTTCCCTTTGGTTTTAGAAATAGACCGGACTGGAAGTCTCCAAGCTCTGTGGAAACTACAAGGTTCCTTCCAGGAGTTCTCTCCTTCCTCTGTGCACTCTCTCACCTGGAGAGAATTTCTCACAGGCCAAGAAACCTGTTATTCCAACTTCAATCACCTCTCTCACCTGGAGAGAGTGTTGTACAAACTGGCCAACAAGCCACACGCAGTCCAGCACTGCATGGCCACAACAACCAATTGGGAAAACAGAGACGAGCTTTCCAACAGGCTCAATAATGATAGGATGGTCTCACGGTTATGGATTTGGGACAGAGATTCTACACATAGGCTCAATCTATTGAGACATAAGATGTCTCTGTTTTCCAGAAAACAACACAGATGATCTCTGAAATCATAGGCTATCCGCCCCGTCGTTTCAGAATTGCATGAGGTCTCTTACAGAGGTCGGACGGGTTAACGCACAGATAATCGAGGGTCGAATGATGGAGGAATCCCTAGTACAACTGACTTCTCAGGTTTTAACTGCATGCACCCAGGTTGAAACCTATCTCCCTGGGGCTGCATGTTTCCCATTTTTCACTCGTTCCCCTTACAAGAACTTAACATAAAAAAATACAATATTTCCCATGGCTTTTTGGAATAATATTAAAATATTATTTCCAAGGACTTAAGCCTGTAAGGTCAACACTTAGTCCCTTTTCCCACCTTCCAGGCCCTAATCCCTTGCCCACTCTATGGAAGATTAGTCCCCCATCACTCATTCATCGTGGTCAGTCTGCACGCGGTGGTGTTTATATTTTATTACTGTTCCACATAAATACATGTACAAAATCAGGCTCTTGGCCTTCAACACTTAGGCTTTATGGCCTAACAATCACATAAGACCACTAGATTATATAAACTTGACTCACCAGCCTATAAAACATATTTACAATTCATTTCATAAAAAAGATTTACAATAGGGCTCGGCCTTGGGGACATTATAGGTTGACACCGGGTTGCCAAGAAAAGTTAGGTTTTTGGCCCGGGTTGTGGTAAAAACCATGGCCTAGTCTAGAATTCAGATGTTATGTTGGTTAAGACGTCATCGACTAACTCTCATAATAGCACATTGAAGGCTCAAAAGGGATTTATCCCAATTTTGTGTTCCAAAGTTTATGGGAAGGGTTCCCCCCTGTCGATCCTACAGGCGTAGGTACTGAGCTTTCCTAGGTTTCCATTGTCCATGGAAGGGGTTTCCCCTAGTCGACATATTTGATGAGGGAATTGAAGCCTCCCACGGATTCCAAGGTGCTGGAGAAGTGTGTGCCCCCTGTGTATATATAATACACTACGCATCATGTTGTGATCCAAGATGAGGGTTTCCCCCGACCGAGACGACAGCAGATCAGAATGCATTGTTACCAAACATGTCGAACAAAGTGAATGCCAAAGAACCCACCGGTGTGGTACTAGAAGAAGGTCCTTGACTACTTTCTCTGGATAGGTTTTAGTTCATGGTCGACCAGTCGGGTTGCTGAGGAGCATCGCCGAGCGAGGGCAATCTGTATTAGAAGTGGCGTTGATCAGTTTGTGATCAAAGAGTTATATGGACCTAGATATTTTTCTCAAAGGTCAAAAATAGTTGGTCCCTCCGAAAATGAATGTTCTCCTCTCAAATATGGCTCAGGTGCAGTTTCCTTTTCCCCCGATCGCCTCAAATGACCCTTCCTGGTGAAGTCTTCGCCTTCGCGGTGGCGGTGGTGGCTCCAAGTTAACTAGCGGGAAGCCTAAAATCCTTCGTGACCAGTGGAGCTCTCGATCTTCCTCTGTGTGAGAATATCAATGACACACTAAGGATTTCTAATGTTGAATACCAAAACACGTACTAGAAAATTTTCCTATGAGATGCAGCAAGCAAACCACTATTACTAGTTGGAAGAACAGTTACAACAACCAACACTAGAGCAACTTACCGGTGCAAGTGAAACTCAAACACGAAAGCACCCTCTGGGTATACTCTAGAAAGAATGGCCTGATGTATATGCTAGGTACTACGGCATACCCCCACAATCACCGCTATAAGTCACTAAAATCTAATGCAACTAAGTTTCCATCTCGTGAACAACTACCACGCGGGTACAATCGACAGTCGGGTGGACCCCAATGAGCAGGGTATCAATCTCAAAACCTATCGAGGGTATCGAAAGAAAGTGTTATAGAAGACAAATCAAGACCTCAAACGAATTCGATACCCATGAAGCTCTCTGGAAAATGTTATCAACGTAATCCCAACATAAGTCCTCTCTATGCGTTCCTCTGCTACGATTGGTCTGTCTTTGGAGGGGTTATTTCCGCTACATTTCCGCATGCAACCTCGTGTTTAGCCCCTGTGTTAGAGGGGGGTCCTATATAATTTCCACATTACTGGAATTTTTCACTCCCTATCACAGAATCGTATGTTTTTTATATAGACTTGAAGAGTTTCCTCTCCAACCTAAATTAAGGCTCTAGCCTAATCTAGTTGATGGACCCTACAAACATGAAAATATGATTAATTTTAATTCAGCGTTAATTTTAAGTGGTTTATCTTAAGCCAAAGGAACGGAAATGAAACTGATGGTGTTTGTAAAGAGATGAAAGAGAAGAACAAATGTTGGAAACAAAATTACTTCTTTTTCAACGAACAAAGATTTGCAAATTGAATGCTCTTTAACCAACTTTTCTAACTAACTTTTCTTTCTAATATCTTTGGAAAGAAAAAACTCAAAACTGATTTTTTCTCGACTATGAGATACTTAACATCCTAAGTATTCAGTAAATAACTTCAAAAAGCACTCTTCTTTCTGACAGGTAAAGACAACTAACCTAAATACTTAACCGAACAAGAAACTGTAAACTTCTTTTTTTTTATGCTCCAAATAAAGAAACTTAAAAATGAATTCTTTTATTTCCTTTTAAAGCAAGTAAAAAGGGAAAAGTGAAGAAAGACGAGACCAAAAACCAACTTCTAGTCTAATGTGGCTCGTAGAGAGTTACGGACAATACTAAAAAATTTAATAAAAAAAAACTCACAAAACTTGTCTCAAAACCTAATCAAGAAAACACAAGAAATATTGATAAAGAAAAAGCTAACTATTGTCAGACCTTGGCCAAAGACTGCAAGAAACAGAGATGAGGGCTAAATCAAGAAAAACCCTGAGAAATATGGCTTCATTCAGGGAAGAGGATGACTACCTCTTCTTTAAAAAAAAATTACTGACACAGGCACGCAACTGATACTTCAACATCCTGTGTATGTACGCGGGTTGTCCAAAGATAGGGCCCGTATGTACACATGCAGACCCACTGTAGGCCACATACACCTCTATGACTTCTCTAGAAAGAAAAATTAATAGTCAAGAAAACCAGGAAGGGAGTACTAGTATGGAAGGCCATAATCCCTTAAAGACACAAAAATTTACAGAGAACTCAAAGAGGTAATTAAACCAATTAAAACACAAAAAAAATCCCCAAATAACCCTAGAGGCTCCCCAATATGGTCACGAATTCTTCTTTGGTGGGAAACCCCCCCTACGAACTACACTAGGGTATTAAATTCTAGGAAGAGATAACTGTGTAAAGTCTCCTACTTTTAACACCTATCCCAACAAAATGTCATAACAAAATGTAAATCAAATATCAAGATTGAACACGTCATGTGGCGGGACAGAAAAAGTACTTCTTTATATTAATCTCACAAATTCAGTTACAAAATGAGATCGATGACTGCTCCTCTATCCTGGTCCAGGGATCCTCTTCACCAAGCTCCAACTACCTCCATGTATATTTCTCCTTTTAAGCTCTCTTTAGGAAATGGATTAAGCTAGTAATGGAGGAAAAATGCTAGAATAACGAATTTTGGCTCAAAATTCACAATGTGGCTGCAAATTCTTGGGGCAAGGGGGGATATTAAATGGGTAGACTTTCACTACTTTCATTCTTCTCCTTGGAATGGGACCCCAACACCTTATTTTATATGCCAAGCAGATAGTTACTCGGTTGGGTGACGGGCTATGGGTGGTCAATTGGTTAGGAAAATACCCAAAATCCTGTATTCCGTTGCAACTTTTTATTTTTTGCAACTTTTGTGGGTATACGCGGGCTGTAATGGTGTAGCTAGCATACGCACGTGAGCTTGAATGGTGCACCAAGCGTACATATGTGGGAAGTAATGGTGCAGGGTGCGTACATCTTCAAAAAAAGTGTTTTTTAAGAAGAACTTTCAGTGATAGCTTGGAAAAAATGGCAAGTAGGATGGCATGATGCCAGGTATGAATATATGGTGCTATTTAGGGTTATAAGACTATTCCTAGATGAGTGCAAGGATGTGCAAGACCTAGGAATAGAGTTTCACTATTCATGGCTAATCGCATTGATAGCCTTCATGGGATGGAAAGAGCCAAGGTATGTAGTTTTCGGCACCAGACCCAAACTGAATCAAGGAGAGAGATATTTGTTGCTTAAAACCAAGCTAGAGGCCTGGATAAAAAATGAAAATTGGGCCATCTTTGAAGGATACCTACAGGAACTACAGCGAGAAATCTCCAATATGTGGAGAATAACACCAGAGGTCGTCACGCGGTATAAATACATCGCTAATTTATAGGCCACAAAACATACAATGTGGATACAGGTGAGGAAGGATCCTGATAAATAGTGTCTACAGATGCACTACTATATCAAAGAGGGTGACATCAACATGGTCATCAATGAATGGGATGATGAGTGGAAGACTCTTTTCCTTACTGAGGAATTTCCAAAAAGAACAAGAGAAGAAGAGGAAGGTCAGGGGGAGATCCAACCAAATAAAATTTAAATGCCCAAAAAATGAAGAATAGGCCACGGAAAAACAACACCGAGAGATGAAAGGCCAACTGGCCAAGGAGAAACAAACGTAGCCGGCCAAGGACCAACAACAATAGGTAGAGCCCACGCAAGAGGCCACAAAAAGTCCAAACCCACAGGAACCAGGGACAAACAAGCGGTCATCCATGCAAATAGGAGACACACACAAAAAGTCAAAAGAATAAAGAACATTGCCAGAGTATACGATCACGGATGACGATGGAGAGATGATAGACTGAATGGTCTAGGATTATCTATCCAAGGATTTTGACCATGTTGCGCACCACAGAGACAGGATTCAACAGGAGTTGGAAAACATGCAAAATCTCCTCAAACAAATTGGGGAAGTACAGACAACAAGCAACAACAGGGGACTAGAAGCATCGACACCTCAGAAAGACGAAAGAGTGGAAGAAGAAGAATGATATCTAGTCCACTCACTGCCGTACCTGAATGAAACATTCCATATCATACCTACTATGCTACAAATGGATGAGATTGTGGGGAAAACAACCCTGAAGGACTTAAGCCAAATCCAACTTGTGTTGATGTGGATGTCAACTAGGACACTCCACAAGTTGTAGGTTAGCATAAACAATGAGGTACAGTCTTGCGGACACAAAGACTTAGTTGAACTGCAGAAGGAAACAACGAAATGGGAAACAATGGAAATAGTCTATGAGTAGGATAAATTTGAGACCCAGGAGGAAAGGGAGCACATAAAAGGGCTGAAGAAGAAAGTGGCAGGAACTTATGAGAATATTCCACAGGCTGCATGGAGGGATGAAATTACAGCAGCAAAGAAGATTGATCAGATTGCATATTGGTTTTACCAATTATAATAATGGGTAAATATCCAACTCTCTTATCTCACACTCAATCCTAGGTTGTAAACACATGAGTCTTACAACCACCTATTCAATCTATCTCAGGTGAGACTGTGCAGCGCATTATGTGTGTTTTGTTTCCTTCTGGTTTACCAGGAGGGCCGATAGTTTTAGAGGCTTTGTTGGAAACCCGACAGGCATGAACCCTAGGTCAATAAACTTAGACAGTGGGTAGAAGAAGGAAGTAAACCAACAGAGAGATAGATCTATATTTAGACAATGAACTAGAGATTGACATAGACCATGACCTAGACCATGACATAGAGCTAGAGCTATATTTAGACGATGACCTAGAGCTTGAGGTATACCATGAAATATATCCCCTAGCTCCATCTAAGCGTATTCATAGCTTATACTCAACTCTTAACCCCCTCTACACCTGAGTCTTGTGTGCACTCTGTATATACCTTTTGTACAACCCCTGCACCCAAATCAGCCACATCTTGGTCCTTTAACCAATGACCATTGCTCTATCCTTGAAAACACTTTCAATCTTAAACCCTTAGTACTTAGTTGTCCCCATACCCCTATATATATTTATTCATAAATATATTTGGTCTATAATAAATAATCTACCCGTTTCTTAAAGAGAACACACATACTTTTGTGAATTTATTGAGCTATAGTTGTTGGTCATTTATGCTCAAGAGGAATGTGCATACTTTAGTGCGCACACATTCTAGGAATGCATATGCGTACGTGTTCCTGATGGGCATTGTTTTGTGCCAATAACACTCTATCTGCACATCTCTTTCGAGGCCAACAAGAAATCCACGACATCTTCAGACAAAAATAGCTTACATAAACATATTTTTCTTATTTTAGTGTTCTTGTTTGATTCATTGAGAGTTTTGTGATATTTCCAGGCCATTGTAGGAAACTTTGGAAGACAAATTTTTCAAGTGCAATTGGAATTGTTGTTTGTATCTTATTGTGTCTTCTTGGAATTGGAAGACAAATTTGTTCAAGTGTAGTTGGAATTGTTGTTTGTATCTTCTTGGGTCCTCTTGCAATTGGAAGAAAAATTTTTCTAGGTGCAATTGGAATTGGAATTGGAATTATTAGATGTGTCTTCTTTTGTAATACATAAAAAAAAATCTCCACTTGGTTGTTCCTTCTTACATAATGCGAAGACAAAATTGTGGTGGGTGTTTGGAAGCCAATTTTTATCTTTAAACATGGGGAATCGACGGATTCAATAAATAAATTCCTCGAGAAAAATGAAACTAATCGAAAAGATAGAAGAAGAAAGAGAAAAATCAAAGTTATGTATGTCAAAGCATAGGATTTCATAAGAGGGAAATCCAATTTCAAGCAGAATAGATGCCTCCATTTTATCTCCTCCATCACTAAAAGAAAAGAGCAATATTTCATTAGAGAGAAATCCATCAAGTATATCATCAAGAGAACTTATTGTGGATTACCATGTGATGGAGGATTGATGCAGGAGCATCTACGACGTCATTTTCCGAGACAGCGCGTGGAGGGAAAAGAACTGACAGCTGGATAGGGCCAGCACCTATATATTTTTGAAACGTTCCGGAAAGATTGTTGCGCCGCCATTTAGATGGAGGCATTCAAAGCCAAGCACAGATGTAACCTAATGTAGATAAGGAGGCATTAAATATTTTAAATGTTGGTAGATAGAAAATTAGCTGTAGATTAGACAGTTTTTACTTCCAGGAGGGAAAACAAATATAGGCACCCTCCTTGTATAATTGAAGAATTATTATTCAGCATTAGGAAGAGAGCAGGAGAGAGCAGAACAGAGAGCTTGTGGAAACCATCTATGTACAGATTGAATTAATAGAAGAAAGACTGTGATTTCAATCCCATGGATGTGTTTGGTCTCTGTGTGTTGTTAATGTTATTCTGTTGTATACTTGCTTCTTTATATGCTTATCTTTTATATGCTTCTTATGTGATTGCATATCAGGTTATAAACCTGAGAGAATGAGTTCAAATTGTTTCTCTGCTTGAGCCAGGAGATTCCTGCATAGAGTGCAGTTGAATTCCTCCGCATAGAGTGCGTCGAGGAGGCCAAGTAGCTGAACCTTTGTTCTCGTTGCCCAGGGTGAATTAGGATTGTTCAAGTCGTGCATATGAGTGCAGGTTGGACACGAGGCTTAGTAGCAAGCCTGGGTAAAGGAAGCCCAGAAAGACTTCAACACTTTGAAGGTCCTTGAAGTCGGGTACAGGAAGCGCAGGAAAGTTATCTGAAGGAGTCAGAAGGACAAATCTCAGGAGAGATAGTTCTTTTGTTTCGCTGAGGGAGCCAACCCCAGTGAAGTTCGCATAGGACGAAGGTGGTAGAGTGGAGGATTCTCCAGAGGAAGAGAATCTACGGGCTGAATCCCCGTGAAGTTCCGCGAAGTCCCTAGGACCGTCAGATCGTGGAGAAGATGCGCGGAAGATAACTCGTGAGCACATGTGGAGAAGAGTCAAAGTCCATCGGGCTTCGGGGTTTCGGCATTCGGGGTGATAAGGTAAGAGGTTTACCCCTCGTGAAATCGTGAGTCGCGATTCCCCGAAGAAATCTGAGCCGTTGATCCAGACAAGGACAGGTGGCGTAGGATCCCTTTGGATCGGGGTTCGGTGTTCGGCGTTCCTAGAGGTAAGGGTTCAAGCTCTTCGAAATCGCGACCGGTGATCCCCCAAAATTAATATGAGCTGTTGATCGGAGAAGGGACACGTGGCGCAGGATCCCAGAGGATCGGTGTTCGGTGTTCGGCGTTTCACAGAGAAAGAGTTTTATACTCTTCGAAATCGCGACTGGCGATTTCCCGAGTCAACTGGAGCAGTCGATCTCTAGGAGGACACGTGGCCACAGATCCTGATAAGTCGGGATTCGAGGTTTTGCAAGGTCTGTGACCTTGTGCACCAAGAACAACGATTTCCTGAATCGTGATTTCCCGACAGTGTTAGTGGGAGACAAGTGTCAAGGTACGGACCTCCCCACGGGATGTTGACAGGTGGCATCGGAGAATCGGGGTTCGGGGTTTTGTAAGGCAAGAGGATTGTGACCGGTGAAAACGCGATCCCGTGATCCCCGATCGCACGAGCAAAGGGGGTGACGTAGTTGAGTGGGACCTCCAGAGCGAGTGGAGGACAGGTGTCATCGGGCTTCAGGGTTTCGGCGTTCGGAGAATCGGAATTCTCAACGCCAAGGAGTTCTTCCATCGTGGATTCGCGATCCGCGAAATCCCAAAGTTGACGTGGCAGTGTGGGACCATGAAGCTCACTGGAGGACAGGTGGCGTGCTGTCAGAGTTTGGGGTTCGGGGTTTCGTGTTGCATGAGACGCACGTCAACACAACCGTCGATTTCCCAATAGGGAAGCCTCCGATCTGTGTGAGCGTGACTGTTGACTCTCGGTATTCGGGGTTCGGAGATTTGAACTACACGAGACCATGCACACAAGGTTCGCGATATCGCGAGAACCAATCTCCCGATTTTCGAAGGGTAGATTTTCTCGAAAAGTGTTCTGTGGGTGATAGGAACTCCCGAGGGAGAAAAAGAGCCGTTGACTCTTTGGGCCCGTGAGAAACAGAAGGTCCTGGTGGAGCGACCGACCGTGCGCTTGAGGCAGGTTGCGTCAGAGTGGTATCAGAGACAGAGTGTCCTTGTTTTCTGAAGCAAAGATAGAAGAGGCATAATGCCGCCCAGGAGAGAAAGGAAGTCACCTGGTCATGAGGACATGGATGCGCAAAGAAGGGGTAGGCAAGCAGGGAATCCAGCAGGTAACCCAGAGATGGAGCGTCAAATACGAGATCTCAGGGTGAGACTCGAAGATATGGAGGCCACCCAGAGGCGTGGAGCGGGTGCAGCAGAGTTCAGTGATCCTGAGGTTGAAGAGGAAGATGGACACGATCAAGAAGAGGTTGCCGCAGAAGATGCCTCGACAGAGAGGTTGATCAGAGCCATTTCGAGGATGAGCTCGAAGACGAAGATGGATATTCCCGTCTATGAGGGAAATCTAAACGTAGAGGAGTTGTTGGATTGGATCCGAGCACTCGACACCTACTGCGATTACGAAGACATCGAAGAGGACAAGAAAGTAAGGCATGCCGTCACGAAGTTGAAGGGACATGCGGCCTTATGGTGGGACGAGCTGCAGGTAGACAGACATTCCAAAGGAAAATAGAAGATCAAAAGCTGGGATCGGATGATCGCCAAGATGAAGACGAAGTTCATCCCGAGGGACTACCAGATCACTCTGTTCAGGCGCATGCTGAACCTGAGGCAGAAGTTGATGATGGTGAAGGAGTACACCGAAGAATTCTATAGGCTCAACATTCGAGCTGGTCATCGGGAGAGTGATGACGAAAAGGTGGCAAGATATCTGAATGGTCTCAGGTATGATATTCAGGACGAATTGAGCATGGTTACCGTCCGCACAGTTGAGGATGCGTACCAGATGGATCTAAAGGCCGAGGAGAAGCTGAACCACAAGCAGGGACAGCGAGGGCGAGGCAGAAGCCAGCCTAGAGGCAAAGCAGTTTCCCAAGAAAGAATGCAAAAACCCAAGGAGGATTGGAAGAGACCTCATGGGAGAGCTGAAAGAGGTGGAACCTCATAGCAGAGGCAGCCAGTTGCTGAGCCGAGGAGACAGCAAACAGGTAAGCAAAGAGATTATGGTGATGCCAACACTTTCCCTCGTACCCGAGGTAGAGGAAGAGGCTGTGGAGGAATTATCACATGTTTCACGTGTGGTAAAGACGGTCATAAAGCCGTGGACTGTCCAGAGAGAAAGATAGACAGAGGAAACGCTCATGTTGCTGAGGCCCAGAGGCGTGATGTTGAAGATGAAGACGCTGGAAGTGGGAAGTCACTAACAGTTCATAAGGTTCTCTTGAAACCCGAGAAAGAGATGGAGGACACAGCTCAAAGATGCCGACTATTCCGAACGACTTGCAAGACCCAGGGCTAGAAATGCAAGGTTATAGTGGATAGTGGGAGCACAGATAATCTCGTTTCGACCGAGATGGTGGAGAAACTGGAGCTGAAAACGAACAAACACTCGAGTCCATACAAAGTGACGTGGCTGCAGAAAGGACACCAGGTATGTGTTACAAAACAATGCTTGGTAAATTTTAAAATGGGTGAATATAGAGATGA
>JZKD02S0210678.1:0-22072 GCA_000966675.3 Picea glauca
TGAATTCCTAAGTAAAATGGATTATGTATGATTTCTTCTACTATTAATAATGGTAAACATGAATGGCCAAGTGAGTAGTATGAATATAGGATGTATCCCTATAAAAATGCAATCCCTTGAAATAAAAAGCTTGGAGGATATAAAATCTTCACTGGAAGAGTTATGGAAGAAGTAGCCTAGTACCTGGGAAGGTATATTTGTAATTTAAGGATTCTTAACCCCAGTGAAACCTCCTAACTTGAAATGGAAAGCTTGCAGGATGCAAGATCTTCAAATAGGTTTTGAGGTAAGAATTCCTGAGCGAGTTTTAGAGTGAAATCCAGAGCTCGAGAAAGTCTGGTAGAACCTTAGTGAATAAGTCTGAAGAGACCTTGAGTGGTTAAGTCTTGAATCAAACCTTTAGCCTGAAGAAAACCCTTGTTTTGATCAAGGAGAATCTAAATCCATTGATTCGGTGTAGCGAAAAAGATCTATACTGTTGGTCGAAAGGTGAGACCATCAAAGTGTCCAAGTGCAAGGTTGTAATGGGATTTTGATGGGGGAGACCCTAAGTCAACGAGAGTCATTGATCTATAGGAGGGTGAGGTGGTGAAATCCTGACCATCGATGTCGAGGATGAAGGTTATAAGTCTATCGGAAGGTAGACAGTCTAAGGACTGAAGGAAGGTTTGCAAGAGAGTCCAACGACGAGGGAGTCTGAGGAATGTTGATTTAGCAGAAGAGGTTCTGATTGATTACATATTTTGGATCTAGGATGATCATTCTAAGGAGGAATATCTAGATTTCGTTAACCATCGTATCGTTATGAGACCCTGAGCTAACCCTGACTATCAAATGGGACACATCGTGGACCGTCAAATCCATCGGAGTGGCTTTTTAAAGAAGTGTTAGTTGGAGTGGTTTGTTATTACTTGGAGTGGATGCACTCTGATGGTGAAGGAATCCAAGAAAAATGTTGAACCGTAGATCTACAAGTGGGTGCACAATATATTCTCAGTTGTAGATTTGTTGTGGGTCCCACTTATTCACGCAAGGAAAGGGTGATGAGGTGGGTGATAGTCTTCGAGCAAGTAGAGGCACTGATATGATCGAAGCCATTGGATTCCAAGTCTGAGGGTCATTGGATCTGTTAGAATGATCCATCTGAGAGAAGTCGTTGAAATGGGAATCAATCCTCAAGACCTGTTGTTCCGATGAGTGAGGGTCTGAATCATTATCGATCATTGATCTAGTGGTGAGGAGTAGTCCTAGTCGTCCAATTAGGGATGTTTAGGTCCCTAATTGTTGCAGAAAATTCCTTATAGGGATTTCATTGGTGATTGAGAGTCAGATAAGTAAGATTTTTCACAGTCGTTATTGTGATAAGAGAAGTCCTCGCACATATAGTGATGAATTGGAACTAGGGAGAGTAAACCCAAATACTTACCTTGAGGAAAAGACAAAAAATGAACATCCCACCAGCCTAATAGAGAGTTAGGGGGTCAGGTGTGTTACAGAGTGGTATCAGAGCAAAGTTCAAACTCTAGGATTGAATGTGTCTCCAAGACCACAAAACTGTTTAAGAATGCTTTTTATTTTCCCCAGAATTCATGTTTAAAATATTGATGTTATGGCTAATAATGGTTTATCGTTTCATCACATAGGACGTACTAAAAGGAAATTATTGGTGAATGGTGTAGTGCAACATGGAAGACACATAAAACTTTAGATATGGGGAATCTAATGGTCGGAGAGCCAGAGAAACCCATCCATATTTGGTAGCCACTATCAGAAGTTTGAAGGTAGACAATGAGAGGCTCATGAGAGCTCAGGTTGAGCAGGAAGAGTTGAACGTAGTGATACTACAGAGCTTGTTAGAAATTCAGAATCAATTGCAACAAGGCCCATCCACTAGTAATGCAGAGCTACGACAATTGGAGAGATTGAAAACCCTTTCGGATGCCTAGAGGCATGGATTAGCCCATAGTAATGTAGGGAGGATTTCTTCCAAGAAAAGGCATCGGGATGCAACGAAGAGTAGATCTGATGAAAATATTTCCATAGATTCATCTAGTGGGAAGACCACTACTAAGGAGATTTACAACAATTATATTGGATCAAGTGTCCCTAGGAAGAAGAAAAAGAGACACTCATGGATTTCTCTAATAGAAGAATTCAAAAAGGATAAATCGCCTACCTTTGATGGAGAAATCAAGAAAGGAGAAGAAGTCGAGTCTTGGTTGTTGGGGTTGAGAAATTATTTTCGATTACACAACTACTCAAAAAATACAAATGCAAAGATCATCATCTTCAATATAAATGGAGCTTCCATATGGTGGGAGGACCTCAAGGAAGTCAAAGGATTGAAATAAAGTAGGTTGACCTGGAAGCAATTTGAGAAGTATTTCAGAAAGGTTTAGCTATCGGAGAAGTATTTTGATGGGAAGATTAAGGAGTTCCACGAGCATAAGTTGGGGCTACTTACCATGGATTCTTAAACCAAGATATTGTTAGAGTTGTTGAGGTATGTTCCTTACCTCAAGGATGGAAAGGAAAGGATACAACCTTTTCTTAGTGGTTTTCCACAGTCCTATCAGAACATAATTGAATTTGATGAGCCTAAAACCTTGGAGGATACCATTAGGAAGGCCAAGTGTTTCTATGATCAATCCAAGAATAAGCAAGAGTATCCCAAATATTAGAAGAGAAGAGCTAAGAGCGGATTTTAGAAGAAGGGATTCAAACCATCCCCTTATAATAATCCAAGGAAGGGAGCTCATTTTGGTCAATTGGGAAAAAGTGTGCATCAACATAAATTTCCATCTCAAAGTGGAAATTTGCCAGTAGAATAGGTAAGAGAAAGAGTAGAGGAGCCAAAAAGGACCTCTACAGTGTTAGGGTTACAGAGAGGCACATCTATTGAGAGATTTTCCTCACAGTCAACATGATAGTAAAAGAGTTTATTACGATAAGGAAACTATTATAGTCAATGATGTGGCCAGAAGTGTTCCAAGAATATATGCAATTGTGGAAAATCGGCAAGAAGACCACCAAGACTATGTAGTGGAGTTGGAAAGTATAATTGCCAAGAAACCTATTTCTATTTTAATTTAACCTAGATCTAACCTTAGTTATGTTTCACCTCAAGTTGTTGACGCATGTTGCTTACACAGAAATAAACATGCAAAGACATGGTTGCTTCAATTAGCCATAGGGACCAAGAGAAAAGTGGCAGAGGTGAGAGAGGCTTGTCCATTTGAAATGAGTGGACTTTATACTCAAGAATCCTTGGATATGCTACCCTTAGGATCATATGATGTGCTACTAGGCATGGATGGGTTAGTTGTTCACAAACAAAAATCGAATTACTATGATAAAACTTTAGGGTGTGAAGATTAAGAAGGAAATACAAGATTTTTCCAAGGCATTCAAAATCTAGTTTCAGTTAGACAAATATCAACACTACAACTTAAGAAATTCAGTCAGAAAGGGTGTCCCTTATATGCAATACAAGTTCTCAATTCATCAAGAAGTAAGGAGTTGAAGTTTGAAGACCACCAAGTGCTATGGGAGTTTAAGGATGTATTTCCAGAGGAGGTACCTAGACTTCCTCCAAAGAGAGATCTTGATTTTTCAATAGATCATGTACCCAGAGCGGTACCACCAAACCAGAATTGGTATAACTGAAAGTGCAGCTAAAGGAGATGTTGGATAAAGGCTATATTAGGCCAAGTGTATCCCCATGGGGAGCACCAATGTTGTTTGTGAAGAAAAAGTATGGTACATTATGGTTATTCATTGACTAATGGCAGTTAAACAAGATGACCATCAAGAATAAGTATCCATTTCCCAGGATCGATGATCTCTTTAATCAACGCAAAGGAGATACAATTTTCTTTGAGATTGATTTTAGATCTGGATATCACCAAATCAGAATTAAGGATGAGGACATTCACAAGACAAATTTTAGAACGAGGTATGCACACTATGAGTTAATGGTAGTTCCATTTGGGCTTACTAATGCACCAGTCACTTTCATGTGCTCAATAACAAATGTTCTCAGCAAGTACTTGGATAAATTTGTCTTGGTGTTTGTGAATGATATACTAGTGTATTCCAAGACTATGGAAGAGCATGAAGAGAATTTTAAGATGGTGTTACATGTGTTGAGATATCACCAGTTATATGTTAATTTCAGCAGGTGTGACTTCTTTCAAAAAGATATTCAATATTTGGGCCAGACAATCTTAGCAAAACGAGTGGCAGTAGATACTGAGGATCAAGGAAATCATGGATTGGCCTTCCCCTCGGAATGTGATAGAGGTAAGATCATTTATGGGATTAGTTGGATATTATAGAAGTTTCATTAAGGGATTTTCCAATATTGTTCATCCCATTACTTCACTACAAAGGAAATGGAAGAAATTTGTATGGTCAACTAGATGTGAAGACAAATTTCAGCAGTTGAAGCATCTTTTGACCAATGCCCCTATTTTGAATATTGCAGGCCCTGAAAAGAATTTATTGGTTTGCACTATTGTTTTCAAAGAGGGACTTGGTGGAATTCTTATTCAATAAGGGCAAGTGATCTTCTATGATTCATGAAAACTAAATAAGCATGAGCAATGGTATGTCACCCACGATCTAGAACTTGCAACAATTGTACATGCATTGAAAATGTGGAGACATTATCTGCTCAGAAGAAGGTTTTCCCTAATGATATCATATAGACAATAATGGTTTGAAATATTTGTTTAACCAACCATGGTTGAATGCTAGACAGACTAAGTGGATGGCATTGATTAGTGAGTTTGATTTTGAAATCAAACACATAAAAGGAAAGGAAAACATAGTGGTAGATGCACTCAATCGAAGTGTGCAGATAATACACTTAGTAGTAGCAAGTGTCAAAGAGTCTGACATCAAGCAGATAATTAAGACCCTCTTACAAGAAGATGATTTTTCCAATTGGGTAAGGGAAGGACTGCAACAATAACCCAATGAGAAAAAAGTATGAAGGGTATCAATTTACAACTAATAATTTGTTATTGTGCAATAGCAAGTTGTATGTGCCTAATTCAACAGACCTAAAATGCTTAATCATAGATGAATTCCATAAGAAACCTTATGTAGGTCATCCTAGTTATCATAAAATGATAACAACAGTGAGGCAATTGTATTAGTAGCCAAGAATGAAGCAGGGAATTGTTGAATATATTTCCAAGTGTTTGGAGTGTCAACAAGTCAATGTTGAACACAAACACCCTACAGGACTATTACAACTGTTGTAAATTCCAGAATGGAAATGGGAGACAATCTCCATGGATTTTATTATTAGTTTGCTAAGGACAATTAGGAAACCTAATGCAATCATGGTAGTGGTGGATAAGTTGAGAAAGGAAACTCACTTTATTCCCATGAAATCTAATTTCAAGGCTATAGATGTTGCTGACAATTTTGTCAAGGAAATTTTTAGATTGCATGGATTACCCAAAACCATAATTTCAGACAGACATGTTGTAGATTTTAACCTTGTACAATTAATTACTACAAATAGATTCTTAATATATATATATATACAATGTCACACACACACACACATTACACAGAGATTTTTACCTTGGAAACCCAAACCGAGAAAACCAACAACCTATTTAGATCCACACCTCTAATCTTCTTTATTCATCATCTTCATTGTTTAAAATTAAATATACATATAGGATCCTATGACATCCAAACCCCTAATCATTGACCTAGATTATTCAGAAACCATAATTCCTTAACCGGAATTAGAAAATCATCGACAAAACCATGTGTCGAAAAACCGCCCAAAAACAGATGCAAAAGACACACACAAAAAAAATGGAAGTGTTACCCCCAAACCCTCTCACAGGGTGTCTCCCACCCCGCTGTGAACCCCTCGGATAAGAGGTCTCCCCCCTATGACTCCCTGAGTAGGGGGGCCTAGAGATACCCCCTCTAACCCCCCCTGCACACTTAGTGCAACGCAAATAGTATAACACATACTAGTCTAACACTAGATCTAGTCTTGCAAAGAATATAACACACACCCAACATTCTCCCACATGTTGTTTTATTTGCATACAAGGGGTTACATGGTTACATAGTCAACAATGCCTTTATATCCTCTGCACTAAGAGAAATTCTTAGTGCTCACAATTTTTGTTAATGAATCTACAACATTCTTCAATGTCTCCACCTTCATCAGCAACACCATCTTTTCTTCAACCATGTCTCTCGCAAAGTGATATTGAACATCAATGTGCTTTGTCTTTGAATGATAATTCAGGTTCTTCACCAAGAAGATTGCACTCTTACTGTGACAATCTATCCTTGCAACTTTTTGTACCAACTCAATACCTGAACACAATATTTGTAACCATATTGCTTCCTATCTTTCATGAGTGGTTGCCATGTATTCATCCTATGTAGTTGAGAGTGCCACTACACATTGTCTTTTTCTCATCCATTTGATTGCTCCTCCAAACAATTTATACACATACCTCCTTGTATATATTCTTCGATCTAGATCTACAACCCAGTCTGCATCCACAAAGCCATGTATGTCCAACGCTTTGTCCAATCCTAGTATTCCTTGATAACAAAATCCATAACTAGTAGTACCACACAAATACCTGAAAACCCTCTTTATTGTTGTCCAATGCTCCTTCCATGGTGTTGACATATACCTACTCAAAACTCCCACTGCATGTGCAATGCCTAATCTAGTACATACCATTGCATACATCAAAATTCCAACCACACTCGCATTCGGAACATGATACTTCTCCTCTTCATCTTCTTATGTCTTGGGACATTGATCCACAAATAAATTTACACCTACAAGAATAGGGACTACATTCCTTCATATTAAACATGTACAATATTGTCTTGACATATTTCCTCTTATTTAGCCATAGTTTCATGTTTCCCCATCTCTTTTAATTTGCAGCACCAAGATCCTTCATGTCAAATTTAGAGGACAGTTGAGTTTTCACATCCTAGATAATCTCCTTGTTGTTTCCTATCAACAACATATTATCCACATACAAGACCACATAAATAAGATGATCGCTAATTAATTTGAAATACACACAGTGATTTTCTTTGCTCCTTATGAAGCCAAGTCCCAACATATAAGTATCAAATTTTTGATAACACATCCTTGGTGATTTCTTTAACCCATACATGGACTTTTTCAACTTGCATACCAACTCCTTCTTTCCCTTCATAGCAAAGACTTGTGGCTACTTCATGTAGATTTCTTCTTCTAGATCCCCATGTAGGAATGTTGTCTTCACATCCATCTGTTCTACTTCAAAATCAAACGCAGTAGCAATAGATAAAATAAATCTAATAGAAGTTAACTTGGCAACATGAGAAAAAATCTCATCAAAGTCAATTCCCTCTACCTGGGAATAACCTTTTTTCTACTAACCGAGCTTTGTATTTCTCCACTCTTCCTTCAACATTCAGCTTCTTCTTAAACATCCATTTACTACCAATGGGCTTTCTTCTTGTCAGAAACTCCACTAGATCCCATGCCTCATTCTCGTCTAAGGATTCCATTTATTCAACCATGGCCTTTTTCCAGAGTTTTCCATCCTTTGAATCCACTGCCTCCCTAATAGTTCTAGGCTCATCATCAGTAATAGAAAAAGAAAAATTTGAACGGAAATCAAGTGGAGTATACCTTTTTGGTTGCCTTCTTTCCTAAACCGATATCCTAAATACTGGAGTATGAGGATCTTCATATTCTAATTCATGTTCTTATGTAGAGTCTGATTCATCATCCTTTAACTCAAACTCTATTTTCTCTGATTCTTCCTTCCTTGGTAGGACTATTTGTTTAACAACATCTTTGATTTCACTAAATACCACATCTCGGCTATAAAATACCTTTTTATTTTCTAGGTTCCAAATATTATGGCATTTCAAACCATATTTATACCCAATAAAGATACACTTTTCAGCCTTTTTATCTAGCTTAATCATGTTTTCCTTTGGAACGTGAGCATAGGCCTCAGAGCCAAATACCCTGAAATGTGTGAGAGAGGGATTATTACCAGTCCATACCTCATGTGGAGTCTTTTCATCCAATGTTGATGAGGGTGATCGATTGACAAGGTAACATGCAATACCCACTGCCTCTGGCCAGAATTCTTGTCCTAACCCGACTGCACTAAGCATGCACCTTATTTTTTCCATCAGTGTCCTATTCATCCTTTCTGTAACTCCATTTTGTTGAGGTGTATATGGAGTAGTATTCTTCCTTTCTATATAATACTTCTTACAAAATTATTCGAATTCATTTCCGCATAACTCTCCACCAATATCTGTCCTCAACACCTTAATTCTTTTCTCTGTTTGATTCTCCACAAGAGCCTTAAACTCTTTAAACCTATCAAAGAATTTAGATTTATTCCATAGGAAATATATTAATGTATTCCTTGAGAAGTCATCTACAAATGAGACACAATACATGTATTTTCCAAATGATGGAACCGACACAGGTCAAAACACATCATTATGCACCAACTGTAAAACTCCCTTTGCCCTTGTTTCACTATAGGGGAATCTTACTCGATTTGTCTTCCCATATACACAATGTTCATATAAACAAAAATTGAGAGAGTTGTTAGAAATACCTTCAACCATACCTTTACCATGTAGTAGTCAAAATCCCTTTTCTCCTATATTCCCTAGTCTTTGATGCCACAACATAGCCTTTTATCCAGAGATTGTAGGATTTTTTCTTCTTTAGCTCCAATCTCAAGAACAATGGAACTGTTACACCCATCAATAATAGTTCTTCCCTGCAGCATATATAGAGTTCCACACCGAACTCCCTTCAGCAACACCATTTCTCCTCGAACCATCCTACAAGTTTCCTTCTCAAACATTGTTTTTACCCCTGCATGGTACATTTTTCTTATAGAAATCAAATTTTTGGCCAAACATGGGATGTGAAAAACACTTGGGAGTGTTCTAATCCTTCCATCCATGAGATTCAACTTGAATTTTCCTTGTCCTATGGTTTTGGTTGTCAATTCATCACCTAGGAAAACATCACCTCCATCATACCTTTCATATTCACAGAACCACTCCCTATGAGGAGTCATATGAAATGATGCACCCGAGTCAACCATCCATGCCTCATGATTTGCATGTGTTCTTGAAGAAGACAAGTACATATCCCCTCCTTCTTCCTTGGAGGTTTTTTCTTATGTAGAAGGAGCATCTTCATATCCCTTCCCTCTCTCAACACTTTTGGATCTACATTGCTTCTTGTAGTGCCCTTCTTTTCCACATCTACAGCATACCTTTACAAACTTTCTGAGAGATTTAGATCTACCCTTAGATTTAGATCTCCCACTTGAGGACTTAGATCTATTTCTTTCCTAGGAGCATCCTCTTGCAAATAATGCTTATGTGCTTTGTCCTTCCATTTTCTTCCACCTCATCCCCTCCAACAATAAGGATGAGACAACATCATTGTAACTTAAAGTAGTTGTATTGTTACCTATGGCCACAACCAGACTGTCCCACGAGTCAGGTAAAGAGAAAAATAAACAGATACATTTGTCTTCATCGGAAATATTAATATAAATTGATAATAAATGACTTACCAATGTATTGAAGGCCTTCAGATGCTCTATCACCAATTCTCCATCTTTCATCCTCGGGTTATACATCTTATTCCACAGAAGTAGTTTGTTTACCAGGGACTTAGACTGATACAAATTCCCCAACTTATCCCATAATTCCTTGGTTATATCTTCCCCTGACACATTTAGTAATATTGAATCTAAGAGATACAATCAGATTTTTCTCTTCGCCTTCTGATCCAACTTTTTCCAATCTTTTGTTGATGTTCCTGTAGGTGCAGTACCTAGATCCACTATGATCCACTGATATTTGTCTACCAACAGATCTTTCATCTTGAGATTCCACAACTTAAATTTTTCCCATTAAATTTCTCAATCTCCATTTTCAAATCGCTCACCATTTCTTTTCACCTCAAGAATCAACATCACAAATCTCCCACCATAACAAGGCTTATCACAAACCCGAGCCAAGCCCCTAACCATAAAGGCGTCCCCTTGAAGCCAATAATTACTCTTATACCAAATGTAGATTTTAANGGCACATCTATTGAGAGATTTTCCTCACAGTCAACATGATAGTAAAAGAGTTTATTACGATAAGGAAACTATTATAGTCAATGATGTGGCCAGAAGTGTTCCAAGAATATATGCAATTGTGGAAAATCGGCAAGAAGACCACCAAGACTATGTAGTGGAGTTGGAAAGTATAATTGCCAAGAAACCTATTTCTATTTTAATTTAACCTAGATCTAACCTTAGTTATGTTTCACCTCAAGTTGTTGACGCATGTTGCTTACACAGAAATAAACATGCAAAGACATGGTTGCTTCAATTAGCCATAGGGACCAAGAGAAAAGTGGCAGAGGTGAGAGAGGCTTGTCCATTTGAAATGAGTGGACTTTATACTCAAGAATCCTTGGATATGCTACCCTTAGGATCATATGATGTGCTACTAGGCATGGATGGGTTAGTTGTTCACAAACAAAAATCGAATTACTATGATAAAACTTTAGGGTGTGAAGATTAAGAAGGAAATACAAGATTTTTCCAAGGCATTCAAAATCTAGTTTCAGTTAGACAAATATCAACACTACAACTTAAGAAATTCAGTCAGAAAGGGTGTCCCTTATATGCAATACAAGTTCTCAATTCATCAAGAAGTAAGGAGTTGAAGTTTGAAGACCACCAAGTGCTATGGGAGTTTAAGGATGTATTTCCAGAGGAGGTACCTAGACTTCCTCCAAAGAGAGATCTTGATTTTTCAATAGATCATGTACCCAGAGCGGTACCACCAAACCAGAATTGGTATAACTGAAAGTGCAGCTAAAGGAGATGTTGGATAAAGGCTATATTAGGCCAAGTGTATCCCCATGGGGAGCACCAATGTTGTTTGTGAAGAAAAAGTATGGTACATTATGGTTATTCATTGACTAATGGCAGTTAAACAAGATGACCATCAAGAATAAGTATCCATTTCCCAGGATCGATGATCTCTTTAATCAACGCAAAGGAGATACAATTTTCTTTGAGATTGATTTTAGATCTGGATATCACCAAATCAGAATTAAGGATGAGGACATTCACAAGACAAATTTTAGAACGAGGTATGCACACTATGAGTTAATGGTAGTTCCATTTGGGCTTACTAATGCACCAGTCACTTTCATGTGCTCAATAACAAATGTTCTCAGCAAGTACTTGGATAAATTTGTCTTGGTGTTTGTGAATGATATACTAGTGTATTCCAAGACTATGGAAGAGCATGAAGAGAATTTTAAGATGGTGTTACATGTGTTGAGATATCACCAGTTATATGTTAATTTCAGCAGGTGTGACTTCTTTCAAAAAGATATTCAATATTTGGGCCAGACAATCTTAGCAAAACGAGTGGCAGTAGATACTGAGGATCAAGGAAATCATGGATTGGCCTTCCCCTCGGAATGTGATAGAGGTAAGATCATTTATGGGATTAGTTGGATATTATAGAAGTTTCATTAAGGGATTTTCCAATATTGTTCATCCCATTACTTCACTACAAAGGAAATGGAAGAAATTTGTATGGTCAACTAGATGTGAAGACAAATTTCAGTAGTTGAAGCATCTTTTGACCAATGCCCCTATTTTGAATATTGTAGGCCCTGAAAAGAATTTATTGGTTTGCACTATTGTTTTCAAAGAGGGACTTGTTGGAATTCTTATTCAATAAGGGAAAGTGATCTTCTATGATTCATGAAATCTAAATGAGCATGAGCAACGGTATGTCACCCACGATCTAGAACTTGCAACAATTGTACATGCATTGAAAATGTGGAGACATTATCTACTCAGAAGAAGGTTTTCCCTAATGATATCATATAGACAATAATGGTTTGAAATATTTGTTTAACCAACCATGGTTGAATGCTAGACAGACTGGGTGGATGGCGTTGATTAGTGAGTTTGATTTTGAAATCAAACACATAAAAGGAAAGGAAAACATAGTGGTAGATAAACTCAATCGAAGTGTGTAGATAATACACTTAGTAGTAGCAAGTGTCAAAGAGTCTGACATCAAGCAGATAATTAAGACCCTCTTACAAGAAGATGATTTTTCCAATTGGGTAAGGGAAGGACTGCAACAATAACCCAATGAGAAAAAAGTATGAAGGGTATCAATTTACAACTAATAATTTGTTATTGTGCAATAGCAAGTTGTATGTGCCTAATTCAACAGACCTAAAATGCTTAATCATAGATGAATTCCATAAGAAACCTTATGTAGGTCATCCTAGTTATCATAAAATGATAACAACAGTGAGGCAATTGTATTAGTAGCCAAGAATGAAGCAGGGAATTGTTGAATATATTTCCAAGTGTTTGGAGTGTCAACAAGTCAATGTTGAACACAAACACCCTACAGGACTATTACAACTGTTGTAAATTCCAGAATGGAAATGGGAGACAATCTCCATGGATTTTATTATTAGTTTGCTAAGGACAATTAGGAAACCTAATGCAATCATGGTAGTGGTGGATAAGTTGAGAAAGGAAACTCACTTTATTCCCATGAAATCTAATTTCAAGGCTATAGATGTTGCTGACAATTTTGTCAAGGAAATTTTTAGATTGCATGGATTACCCAAAACCATAATTTCAGACAGACATGTTGTAGATTTTAACCTTGTACAATTAATTACTACAAATAGATTCTTAATATATATATATATACAATGTCACACACACACACACATTACACAGAGATTTTTACCTTGGAAACCCAAACCGAGAAAACCAACAACCTATTTAGATCCACACCTCTAATCTTCTTTATTCATCATCTTCATTGTTTAAAATTAAATATACATATAGGATCCTATGACATCCAAACCCCTAATCATTGACCTAGATTATTCAGAAACCATAATTCCTTAACCGGAATTAGAAAATCATCGACAAAACCATGTGTCGAAAAACCGCCCAAAAACAGATGCAAAAGACACACACAAAAAAAATGGAAGTGTTACCCCCAAACCCTCTCACAGGGTGTCTCCCACCCCGCTGTGAACCCCTCGGATAAGAGGTCTCCCCCCTATGACTCCCTGAGTAGGGGGGCCTAGAGATACCCCCTCTAACCCCCCCTGCACACTTAGTGCAACGCAAATAGTATAACACATACTAGTCTAACACTAGATCTAGTCTTGCAAAGAATATAACACACACCCAACATTCTCCCACATGTTGTTTTATTTGCATACAAGGGGTTACATGGTTACATAGTCAACAATGCCTTTATATCCTCTGCACTAAGAGAAATTCTTAGTGCTCACAATTTTTGTTAATGAATCTACAACATTCTTCAATGTCTCCACCTTCATCAGCAACACCATCTTTTCTTCAACCATGTCTCTCGCAAAGTGATATTGAACATCAATGTGCTTTGTCTTTGAATGATAATTCAGGTTCTTCACCAAGAAGATTGCACTCTTACTGTGACAATCTATCCTTGCAACTTTTTGTACCAACTCAATACCTGAACACAATATTTGTAACCATATTGCTTCCTATCTTTCATGAGTGGTTGCCATGTATTCATCCTATGTAGTTGAGAGTGCCACTACACATTGTCTTTTTCTCATCCATTTGATTGCTCCTCCAAACAATTTATACACATACCTCCTTGTATATATTCTTCGATCTAGATCTACAACCCAGTCTGCATCCACAAAGCCATGTATGTCCAACGCTTTGTCCAATCCTAGTATTCCTTGATAACAAAATCCATAACTAGTAGTACCACACAAATACCTGAAAACCCTCTTTATTGTTGTCCAATGCTCCTTCCATGGTGTTGACATATACCTACTCAAAACTCCCACTGCATGTGCAATGCCTAATCTAGTACATACCATTGCATACATCAAAATTCCAACCACACTCGCATTCGGAACATGATACTTCTCCTCTTCATCTTCTTATGTCTTGGGACATTGATCCACAAATAAATTTACACCTACAAGAATAGGGACTACATTCCTTCATATTAAACATGTACAATATTGTCTTGACATATTTCCTCTTATTTAGCCATAGTTTCATGTTTCCCCATCTCTTTTAATTTGCAGCACCAAGATCCTTCATGTCAAATTTAGAGGACAGTTGAGTTTTCACATCCTAGATAATCTCCTTGTTGTTTCCTATCAACAACATATTATCCACATACAAGACCACATAAATAAGATGATCGCTAATTAATTTGAAATACACACAGTGATTTTCTTTGCTCCTTATGAAGCCAAGTCCCAACATATAAGTATCAAATTTTTGATAACACATCCTTGGTGATTTCTTTAACCCATACATGGACTTTTTCAACTTGCATACCAACTCCTTCTTTCCCTTCATAGCAAAGACTTGTGGCTACTTCATGTAGATTTCTTCTTCTAGATCCCCATGTAGGAATGTTGTCTTCACATCCATCTGTTCTACTTCAAAATCAAACGCAGTAGCAATAGATAAAATAAATCTAATAGAAGTTAACTTGGCAACATGAGAAAAAATCTCATCAAAGTCAATTCCCTCTACCTGGGAATAACCTTTTTTCTACTAACCGAGCTTTGTATTTCTCCACTCTTCCTTCAACATTCAGCTTCTTCTTAAACATCCATTTACTACCAATGGGCTTTCTTCTTGTCAGAAACTCCACTAGATCCCATGCCTCATTCTCGTCTAAGGATTCCATTTATTCAACCATGGCCTTTTTCCAGAGTTTTCCATCCTTTGAATCCACTGCCTCCCTAATAGTTCTAGGCTCATCATCAGTAATAGAAAAAGAAAAATTTGAACGGAAATCAAGTGGAGTATACCTTTTTGGTTGCCTTCTTTCCTAAACCGATATCCTAAATACTGGAGTATGAGGATCTTCATATTCTAATTCATGTTCTTATGTAGAGTCTGATTCATCATCCTTTAACTCAAACTCTATTTTCTCTGATTCTTCCTTCCTTGGTAGGACTATTTGTTTAACAACATCTTTGATTTCACTAAATACCACATCTCGGCTATAAAATACCTTTTTATTTTCTAGGTTCCAAATATTATGGCATTTCAAACCATATTTATACCCAATAAAGATACACTTTTCAGCCTTTTTATCTAGCTTAATCATGTTTTCCTTTGGAACGTGAGCATAGGCCTCAGAGCCAAATACCCTGAAATGTGTGAGAGAGGGATTATTACCAGTCCATACCTCATGTGGAGTCTTTTCATCCAATGTTGATGAGGGTGATCGATTGACAAGGTAACATGCAATACCCACTGCCTCTGGCCAGAATTCTTGTCCTAACCCGACTGCACTAAGCATGCACCTTATTTTTTCCATCAGTGTCCTATTCATCCTTTCTGTAACTCCATTTTGTTGAGGTGTATATGGAGTAGTATTCTTCCTTTCTATATAATACTTCTTACAAAATTATTCGAATTCATTTCCGCATAACTCTCCACCAATATCTGTCCTCAACACCTTAATTCTTTTCTCTGTTTGATTCTCCACAAGAGCCTTAAACTCTTTAAACCTATCAAAGAATTTAGATTTATTCCATAGGAAATATATTAATGTATTCCTTGAGAAGTCATCTACAAATGAGACACAATACATGTATTTTCCAAATGATGGAACCGACACAGGTCAAAACACATCATTATGCACCAACTGTAAAACTCCCTTTGCCCTTGTTTCACTATAGGGGAATCTTACTCGATTTGTCTTCCCATATACACAATGTTCATATAAACAAAAATTGAGAGAGTTGTTAGAAATACCTTCAACCATACCTTTACCATGTAGTAGTCAAAATCCCTTTTCTCCTATATTCCCTAGTCTTTGATGCCACAACATAGCCTTTTATCCAGAGATTGTAGGATTTTTTCTTCTTTAGCTCCAATCTCAAGAACAATGGAACTGTTACACCCATCAATAATAGTTCTTCCCTGCAGCATATATAGAGTTCCACACCGAACTCCCTTCAGCAACACCATTTCTCCTCGAACCATCCTACAAGTTTCCTTCTCAAACATTGTTTTTACCCCTGCATGGTACATTTTTCTTATAGAAATCAAATTTTTGGCCAAACATGGGATGTGAAAAACACTTGGGAGTGTTCTAATCCTTCCATCCATGAGATTCAACTTGAATTTTCCTTGTCCTATGGTTTTGGTTGTCAATTCATCACCTAGGAAAACATCACCTCCATCATACCTTTCATATTCACAGAACCACTCCCTATGAGGAGTCATATGAAATGATGCACCCGAGTCAACCATCCATGCCTCATGATTTGCATGTGTTCTTGAAGAAGACAAGTACATATCCCCTCCTTCTTCCTTGGAGGTTTTTTCTTATGTAGAAGGAGCATCTTCATATCCCTTCCCTCTCTCAACACTTTTGGATCTACATTGCTTCTTGTAGTGCCCTTCTTTTCCACATCTACAGCATACCTTTACAAACTTTCTGAGAGATTTAGATCTACCCTTAGATTTAGATCTCCCACTTGAGGACTTAGATCTATTTCTTTCCTAGGAGCATCCTCTTGCAAATAATGCTTATGTGCTTTGTCCTTCCATTTTCTTCCACCTCATCCCCTCCAACAATAAGGATGAGACAACATCATTGTAACTTAAAGTAGTTGTATTGTTACCTATGGCCACAACCAGACTGTCCCACGAGTCAGGTAAAGAGAAAAATAAACAGATACATTTGTCTTCATCGGAAATATTAATATAAATTGATAATAAATGACTTACCAATGTATTGAAGGCCTTCAGATGCTCTATCACCAATTCTCCATCTTTCATCCTCGGGTTATACATCTTATTCCACAGAAGTAGTTTGTTTACCAGGGACTTAGACTGATACAAATTCCCCAACTTATCCCATAATTCCTTGGTTATATCTTCCCCTGACACATTTAGTAATATTGAATCTAAGAGATACAATCAGATTTTTCTCTTCGCCTTCTGATCCAACTTTTTCCAATCTTTTGTTGATGTTCCTGTAGGTGCAGTACCTAGATCCACTATGATCCACTGATATTTGTCTACCAACAGATCTTTCATCTTGAGATTCCACAACTTAAATTTTTCCCATTAAATTTCTCAATCTCCATTTTCAAATCGCTCACCATTTCTTTTCACCTCAAGAATCAACATCACAAATCTCCCACCATAACAAGGCTTATCACAAACCCGAGCCAAGCCCCTAACCATAAAGGCGTCCCCTTGAAGCCAATAATTACTCTTATACCAAATGTAGATTTTAAGCCTGTACAATTAATTAATGCAAACAGATTGTTAATAAAAACAAAAAATATATAATGGCACACACATGCATTACACATAGATTTTTACCCTGGAAACCCAAACCGGGAAAACCAGCAACATGTTTAGAGTCACACCTATAATATTATTTATTCATCATCTTCATTATTTATAATACAATATACATATAGGATACCATGACATCCAAACCCCTAATCCATTCACTTGGATTAGTCAACAATCATAATTCCTTAACCGAAATTAGAAAACCATCGACAAAAACCATGTGTCAAAAAACTGCCTGAAAACGAACACAAAAAATGACAAAAAAAAATTCTAGGGGTGTTTCCCCCGAATCCCCAGGTAAGGGGGGCCTAAAGGCCCCTCCTCTAACCCCCCAGCATGCCCGACACAACGCAAACACTAGATTTAGTCGTACAAATAATATAACACATACCCAATAAATGCTAAGTTCACTTCAAGCTTTTGGAAAAGCTTTTTTGCAAGTTTGGGTACGAAATTAGCGTTTAGCACGACCTACCATCCTCAAACAGGTGTTTGGACTAAAAGAGTGAACAAAGTGTTGGAAGACATGTTGAGGATGCATGTCATGCACCAACCCAAGCAGTGGGAAGAATACCTAACTTGGTACAGTTTTCCTATAACAATGGTTATCAAGAATCACTGAAGATGAGCCCATTTGAGATCCTATATGGAAGGAAATGCAAAGTTCCAATTAGTTGGGACAGTCGAGTGAAAAAAATCACACTTGGACCAGAATTGTTAAAATAAATGGAGCAGAAAATGATCAGGATAAGGTAGAATTTGAGGGTAGCTTAGGATAGGAAAAACAACTATGCATACAATAAGAAAATTCACAAAGAATTCAAGGTGGGAGATCATGTGCATCTCAGTGTGAAACCCAAGAGGATATCCCTAAGGATGGGGACTTATGCTAATTTAGCACCCATCTATTGTAGACAGTTTGAAGTCCTAGAAAGAGTGGGACCAGTAGTGTATATACTTTCTTTTCCACCTACAGTTAGAGCTCACAATGTGTTCCATGTATCTTTATTAAACAAATATGTTCATGATTATAATCATGTTATTGATTGGATTGTGATAGAGGTGGAACCAAAGGGAGAGTTCTAGGTAGAACCTCAACACATCCTAGATAGGAGGGAAACATTGCTCCAGAATTGAGCCTTCGTGTAGGTCAAGGTGAAATGGAAGAACTTTGGAGTAGACAAGGCTACTTGGGAACTAGAAGATTCCATGAGAATGACATACCCATTTTTGTTTTCTATATAAATTATGCATATATGGTGTTTTAAAACACTGAGGATGGTGTTTCTCTAAGGGGGGAGATGTAACACCATGTATTCCCCCATAATTGTAATTATGCTAAGACTTCATGTAATGTGACTATGAAGCATGTAATTATGTTTATGATTAATAAAATACTAGACAACTAACTGAGAAAGGAATCCTTGAGTACTATCCATGATACCACAAGTGGGACTGGTGAGGTGGAATTGAGAAGTTTCAATGAAGAAAATAGGAATCTTGCTCAACATTCCAACCTACACCTGCAAATTTGAATACCCCGCCTGCCAATGTACCTGGAGTACCTGAAACCACACGATCATTTATGCAAATCAGGATTGGTAGTTGAAGCAGTTATAATTGTAGGAATATTTGGTACTTGTAAGGATGAAGAGTCAACTAAAAACCAGATAGAAGGATGTACCTGGATTTCCCCTTCAAATTCGAGACCCTGACTGGAGGGTTGTGTCTAATAGCATGCCACAAGGATCCCAAGGATGGATTGAAGAAGATACCAAAGGTGGAAAACACCACGTATATTTTAAAAGAATAAAAAAAAATGGAGAATGGATAACATAGTCACAACAAGGAGAAAAGAAAGAGAGAACTGGTGTGTAGGATCCTAGTGGACAGATTCTCATAGAGATCCCTTATGAACATATTGAGTTGTAGACCCACAAACAAATGGTGTGATGAGTGGAGAGACTCATGTGAAAAACTATGATTAATAACGTGGTTGGGAAGTTTTCCTTGAGGAAAACAAGAAGCTTTCCCAAGGGAATTAATGGTCACCCTAGAGCAGAGAAGACCCAGTTCCAAATTGGAGAAGTAGAGGGCCGCTACTTGGTACCTACTGGAAAGAAACCAACACTAGTAAGGGGAGATCCTCAAATAATTGTGTAGCAAACAAGGGACTCCCTTGTGTAAAGGAAATCCATTGGGGAAGGTGCCCTATAAACCTGTGGAGGTCCCGAGCTCAGTGGGAAAAGGGAAACTTATGTTGTTGCCAAAGGAGTGAAGGGGAGTAACCTTCCTGAACCATTTTCTAATTTGGCAGTCAGTTGAATCAGTCCCCTGGTGGTATCATGGCTTAGCATGGGGGTGGCATGCTATAGAAAAACACTGTGCAACACAACCTACAGTTGGGAGGAAAGGATTTTCCCTCGATCAGTTGGTTGGTTAAATCCTTAACTGAACAAATAATTGTTTTAGCTTGTTATGTCTGATGTATGTTTGGTGATGCAGAGATATTGTTTATTTTTTATACGATAAATGTGAATAAATGAAAGAATGGTTGAATTCTTGAGTAAAATGGAATATGTATGACTACTTCTACTATTAATCATGGTGGACATGAACGACCAAGTGAGAAGTATGAATATAGGATGTATCCTTGTAAAACTGCAAGCCCTTGAAATGGAATTAGCTTGTAGGATATAAAATATTCATTGGGAGAGTTGTGGAAGAAGTAGCCTGGTACCTAGGAAGGTCTCTGTGTAGTTTAGGGAGTCTTAAGCCTAGTGAAACCTCTTGCCTTGTAATGGAAAGCTTGTAGGATGCAAGATCTTCAACCGGGTTTTGAGGTAAGAATTCCTTAGCCAATTTTAGAGTGAACCCCAAAGCTCGATAAAGTCTAGTAGAACCTTATTGAATAAGCCTAAAGAGACCTTGAGTAGTTAAGTATTGAATCGNACACAACGCAAACACTAGATTTAGTCGTACAAATAATATAACACATACCCAATAAATGCTAAGTTCACTTCAAGCTTTTGGAAAAGCTTTTTTGCAAGTTTGGGTACGAAATTAGCGTTTAGCACGACCTACCATCCTCAAACAGGTGTTTGGACTAAAAGAGTGAACAAAGTGTTGGAAGACATGTTGAGGATGCATGTCATGCACCAACCCAAGCAGTGGGAAGAATACCTAACTTGGTACAGTTTTCCTATAACAATGGTTATCAAGAATCACTGAAGATGAGCCCATTTGAGATCCTATATGGAAGGAAATGCAAAGTTCCAATTAGTTGGGACAGTCGAGTGAAAAAAATCACACTTGGACCAGAATTGTTAAAATAAATGGAGCAGAAAATGATCAGGATAAGGTAGAATTTGAGGGTAGCTTAGGATAGGAAAAACAACTATGCATACAATAAGAAAATTCACAAAGAATTCAAGGTGGGAGATCATGTGCATCTCAGTGTGAAACCCAAGAGGATATCCCTAAGGATGGGGACTTATGCTAATTTAGCACCCATCTATTGTAGACAGTTTGAAGTCCTAGAAAGAGTGGGACCAGTAGTGTATATACTTTCTTTTCCACCTACAGTTAGAGCTCACAATGTGTTCCATGTATCTTTATTAAACAAATATGTTCATGATTATAATCATGTTATTGATTGGATTGTGATAGAGGTGGAACCAAAGGGAGAGTTCTAGGTAGAACCTCAACACATCCTAGATAGGAGGGAAACATTGCTCCAGAATTGAGCCTTCGTGTAGGTCAAGGTGAAATGGAAGAACTTTGGAGTAGACAAGGCTACTTGGGAACTAGAAGATTCCATGAGAATGACATACCCATTTTTGTTTTCTATATAAATTATGCATATATGGTGTTTTAAAACACTGAGGATGGTGTTTCTCTAAGGGGGGAGATGTAACACCATGTATTCCCCCATAATTGTAATTATGCTAAGACTTCATGTAATGTGACTATGAAGCATGTAATTATGTTTATGATTAGTAAAATACTAGACAACTAACTGGGAAAGGAAGCCTTGAGTACTAGCCATGATACCACAAGTGGGACTGGTGAGGTGGAATTGAGAAGTTTCAATGAAGAAAATAGGAATCTTGCTCAATATTCCAACCTACACCTGCAAATTTGAATACACCGCCTGCCAATGTACCTGGAGTACCTGAAACCACACGATCATTTATGCAAATCAGGATTGGTAGTTGAAGCAGTTATAACTGCAGGAATATTTGGTACTTGGAAGGATGAAGAGTCAACTGAAAACCAGATAGAAGGATGTACCTGGATTTCCCCTTCGAATTTGGGACCCTGACTGGAGGGTTGTGTCTAATAGCATGCCACAAGGATCCCAAGGATGGGTTGAAGAAGAGACCAAAGGTGGAAAACACCACGTATATTTTAAAAGAATAAAAAAAAAATGGATAATGGATAACATAGTCACAGCAAAGAGAAAAGAAAGAGAGAACTGGTGTGTAGGATCCTAGTGGACGGATTCTCATAGAGATCCCTTATGAACATATTGAGTTGTAGACTCACAAACAAATGGTGCGATAAGTGGAGAGACTCATGTGCAAAACTATGATTAATAAAGTGGT